>PVLA01015250.1:0-26226 GCA_004027455.1 Hydrochoerus hydrochaeris | reverse complement strand
AGTTTGTAGAGGTTTCAGTCCATAATTAGCTGCTTCCAAGGCCCAGGGCCATCACAGAGGAGAAACAGGCCATGGCACAGTGGCCAGGAGGCCATGAGCCTCTTTCTTTTTTCGTTTTTTATTCTGTCCATAATAAGCCTATTGGTGGGCGCTCTCTACACCTGGGGTGGGTCTTTCCTCTTCAGTACATCCAGAATTACACTAAATCAATCAGCAGATTAATCCAGTATCACACACCCATGATCTAGTCACTCCCCAAAGCCCCATCTGTAAGCACATGAGCCTTTGGGCAGACATCTAGACATAAGCCATAATAGGGGGATTGAGATGATCAATATATATGCATTAAAACCCAATATTTTATAAAGTTGATGGGTACTAATAATAAGAGAAAGGGTGAGGGAGCTGCGAGTGCTGATGGAGAGAAAGGTAGAAGCAGCTAAGGATGGGGGTCCATCTGGGCTAGACAGAGCAAGAGCTGAGGCACAGGGAAAGGAGGCGGATTGAGCCAAGAGACAGAGGGCTTGGAGGAGGCCAAACAAAGGAGTGGGTGGAAATGGTCTGGGAGACAGCATGGAGGATCACAGTACGAGAAGGGATTCGTAACCAAAGAACAGGGAGGGAGGCTGTGAAGCAAGTGAGAGTGCTGCTGTGCTTGCAGACAGGTCATGGAACTGTGGCCCCTGGCACTGCCCCAAGGCTGGTGGGGAGAAAGACATCCACCCCCACCCAGGGAGCAGAGCCCACAGGCCACTTAGGTGTGAGTAGATGAAGGCCAGGAGAGTAGCAGCGGGCGTCACAGCCAGAGGGCTGGTGAGGAAGAGCGCCACCTCTGAGGATGCCAAACTTGGACAGCCCCATTAAGAACCTCCCTGTGCCTTTTCCAGCTTCCATTTCCATTTTATTTACAATTATTATTATTCATTTATGGGGCTGAGGAAGGAACTCAGAGCCCCATGCCTGCTAAGCAAGTGCTCTAACAGTGAGCTACACGCCCAGGCAAGGTTCTGTTGCTATAGAGACTTTTCTGTTTCTTTTGCTAATTATTTTTAACTTCAATTAATTAATTCAGGTTGAGGATTGACACTAGGGCCTGTACATGCTGAGCACGTGCTCTAACACTGAGTTACACTCCCGGTCCCATCCCTTCTCAGCTGATGCAGAAAGCCCATAAGCACTGAGGCTCGCTCTGGCATTCTGATGTATGCGTGTGTGTACACCATGAGGGCAGAATTCTACATGTGCTTCTGTGAGATTTGCTCTTCTATGTGATTCAACAATCTTATCTCTTAAATTGTCTGTTACTACTTAATGGTTAAGTACACATCTAGATCATTTTGAAATGAAGGTATTCTGCCCATAAATCACTAAAAAGACAAGGATTAAGTCAGACCAAGATGAAACTGACATTTACTTACATCCATGCTGTGCAGTGTTACACCTTTCTATGGGCCCTCCCACAATAAAATGAATTAATCAATAAATTGCACGTGAAGCTGTCTCTCATTTTTTCTGCACCGAAGTTCAATTGACAGACTAACAGTTGCATATTTGCCTTTAATAGATGCAGTATGGGAAAGTAAGTAAAATAAATGAATAACCATTTGGGTATAAAGTTACATGCCTTCTATGAAAATCTGAAAATGAAACAGCCAGAGAGTCTGGTTATTTCTTCTATACTAGGACATAAAGCAAATCCCAGGATGGTAAGATACATGACAATGATTTTGGAATAGCACGTCATTAAAGTGGCTCCATGCTCCTCCACGAGGAAATGGGTAGAAGGTGGTGGAAAGAATAGTTCACTCATCAGGTTGGGCCTGTGGGATCTGGAGCCAGGAAAGCTGAGCAGCTGTGGGGACAGGACAGATGCGGCCCCTGCCTCCAGGGGCCAGCCGTGGATCCTTCTCATTCATGAAATATTTTATGCAACCAGGTTTTCCCAGTGATGTCCAGGCATCATTTTTTGAGCCTGAACTAATCTGTTGAGAAGAATGTGTTACCCATTCTCTCTTGATTTTTTAAAAAGGTTAAATAGCAAAACACAATTTTTCTATTCAGCAGGTGTGTAGTTAACAAGGTGCTAATTGGGACACTGAGAAGGAAAAAAAGCCCTCACAAAACTAGAAATCAGAATTGTGGCAAGAGGGCAACTGAATTACCTTTGGAAGATGCAAATGTTATGGTGATACAATGTGAAAGATGCAAATTTAAGTGCAGAACAGTGAAACAGAAGATGCAGTGGTTTTTATCATTGCGCTAGAATGCAAAGGGCATACCACAGCATTCGAGACTGTCAAAACTTTAAATACTGCACCTCAAGTCTCAGTACCACCTCTCCTCTCATTTCCTTGTATTTCTACCAAAATAAATATATCACCAAGATCTCTCAAAAATTCAAACATGGATTGCATTTACTAAAATATTTTATTCTAACATGTTTTCTTTTACTTCCTAGCCTTTAGTTAAGGTAGAATTTTGTTTGTTTGTTTGTTTGTTTGTTTAACATAGAGTAACATTTCAAAGAAGGGATTACCAAAAGCTTAGAAGAGCTGTAATTTTTTTCCGAGACAAGGTCTCACTATGTAGCTCAGGCTGGCCTTGAACTTACCATGTGAGAGCCCAGGCTGGCCAAAAACTCAAGGCAATCTTCCTGCCTCAGCCTCCCAAGTGCTAGGGTTATAGATACGGACCACCATGCTTTGGTTGTTTTACATTTTAATACCGTGAGCTTGGCTTTCCATTCTGATTATATCTATAAAGTCCAAGAGCCTGAACATCTTCAGAGAGTCACAACAGATAGCCCAGCGAACTGCACAGGCACTGAGAACTGGATGTCTGCCCTGAAAAGGCTTTTCCCCCTCCCCACTTCCCCTTGCAGGCCTCTTCCTGGAAGATGCTTCTCTCTTACTGCCTGGCCTGGGTCCTTGGATCTCTTTACAGCAATTCCCCAGCAAGTTGCTAGGTGTTCATCAACCACGTTACCTTGGCAACAACATGCACTGGCCCAGACCTGCCCCGGCCTGGACCATCGTCCTGCAGGGCTCAGCTGGGATCCATCCTCCATGAGAAATGCCCTTCTCCAGTGTCCCACTCTGCCCTGGCAGGAGCGGCCACTTTGGCCCAGCCTCATCTGCCATCATACGTTCAACCGATGACCTGACTGCGCCACTTAAAACAAAGATGATGACAGCAAGAACAAAGTGTAAATGTTTAGACCCATGCGCTCCCTTGAATAAAACTGGACTCACCAACTTCTCTTAATCTAGTCTTTCTCTGGTCTGTCACTCACCTAATCACTAAGGCAGAAACCTGGGAACCACCTGTTTCCCGGTCCTCTTTACTTACCAGGAATGGCACAGCCTGTTTGCTCAGGTCAGTCCTACTTTGGCCCTGCAGATGCAGCACAATGGCCAACAGTGCTGTGTTAACCCTGAAAGGCAGCCTGGTTTCAACTGACATGACACAAGACAGTCACGGTGCGTCTACCACACATTGGGCTCCGGAGCCTTTCCAAAGTGTTCGAGCCCTGCTTCTCCCTTCTCACTATTTCTGCCCTCTGTGATTTCATGTTACTTCCTGTGTGTTAGACCATGAGTGGACTCCTAGCCTAGCCACTCAACCCTGATCCATCCACCACACTACCAGCACTGGGCTCCAACATGGATAAATGATGATTAAATCTGATGCCTTGTTAATTGGTAGAAAATTCGAAGCCTGGGATGCATGTGTGAATTCGCCCTGGACCACGTCTCAAAGCACTGGCTGCAGACACCATAGACAGAACATGGACCATGGCTGTATCAAGCCCCCAGGCTTTTGTCCTGCTTCTCTTTCCTTACTACTGGCCTGGCCCCTCCCATTACTGCTCTGTCATTTCCCTCCTGCCCCCAGCCCCAAGCATGAACAAGCCCAGGGCAGGGAGCTGTATTCTCTGTATCCCCAGTGTCAAACACAGTGTCTGGCACAAGAGTAGATGCTTAGAAATATTTTCTGAATGAATAATTGATAATGCCCTGCATTGGGATGAATCCTGTCAAATTTCACATACATCAACCAGGATCTCGATAAACAGTAGAAAAATACCTCCCTTTGAGGATTTCATGCAGCCTGGGACCATTTCTTCCTCGCTATGCTGACATTCTAACTTGATTCTGAACCACATATTAAAAGAGTGACAGAGAGGCAGAAACTGTCACATAGAAAAAAAGATGAGGGAGGGCAGAGAGAGTGGGGGGGTGGAAGGGCATGGACAGCCATGGAAAGAAGCAGACACAGAGGCCGACGCTGTGCACAGCTGGCCCAGGTAATCAATCATAAGCTGGAGGAGGAGGAATTCTTAACATCCCTGTCCTATGGACACCCAGCAATACCACCATAGGGAAAGCAACCCGTGCAAAACCCTGGTGAAAGATGATCATTTCCTACCCCACCGCAGGGGGAGCTGCAGGGAAGGAAGCCACACTGCTGCAGAAGCCACCTGAGGCTCTTGTGACACATGGCAGGGCCCAAGGGAGTGACTGAAAAGTCTTTGGTCTCCCTTCGCTGATGACATCCTATTGTTTCTTTTGTGGTCTTCTTCACCTGAAATCTAAAATCTGTTTGGAAGTACTTCCACCCTCTGGTAGGGCTTTTCCTGAAGGATAAGGCCTGGAAACAGCAGAAATGATTTTCCTAAGCAATGATTTTGTTTTAAGCTGGAGAGATGAAATCAAAATGAATATCAGCAATAACTGAAATTGGAGGCAGTTTGCAGAAGATGAGGAAATCATACTCCTTTTCACCAATGAAATACCATTGAATATAAAAAAGTTTTTGGTAGAATCTGACTGAACTTATTGTACCAGTGACAGGGTGCTTAGGTAAGTGGCCCAGGACACAGCAGTAGTGACCAGCTAATTCACTAGGCCTTTGTACCAAGCTTCTAAATCCCAGATCAATTTGTTCCCACCACACGTTCCAGGATGAGACACCAGGGGTGGACCCGATGGGTGTGTCACACATATGCACACACATGCATCACTGTGAAAGGTATTTTCTCCTTCGTCTGCACCTGAGCCTCAGGAACCTTAATGTATGAGGTAGCATAATGGTGCCGGGAAAAGTCTACAAGTACACACTTGTCCGGATAATAGAGATAATAAGAAATGGCCTTCAAACATTACATAAAGTAACAGTAACTGCTTTGTAATGGTCTAGATGTGTGATATACAGAGCTTTCAACTCTGATGCCTGATAAAGTATCGTGAGCAATTTATGTCAACCAATGAAATGGCAAAAGTTTCAAATGATTTCCTTAATAAGTACATAAAAAGAATGAAAAATAACTCAATTAAAAATGGGCAAAGGATTTGAGCAGACATGTCTCCAAAGATATACACAATTGGCCAAAAAATAGATGAAAGATCATTATCACTAATCATTAGAGAACTGCAAATCCAAAGCACAATGAGATTTTAATTCACACCCACTAGAATGGCCATTCACACACACACACACACACACACACACACACACACACACACAACCAGAAAATAAATTTGGCAAGCATGTGGAGAAACTCTTGTGCATTGCTGGCAAGAATATAAAACAGTGTAGTCACTATGAAAAATAGGACAGTAGTGCCTCAAAAAGAATTAAAAATAGAATTTCCCAATGCACTGGCAATTGTACTTCTAAATATATACCTAAAAGAACAAAAAGTAGAGGCTCAAATAGATACCTGTATTTCACTACTATGAAATGTTTGTTGATAAATGATATTCAATTATATTTGAATATAAATCATACATGTATAACTATCACATGGTGCCTCATAAGTATGTGAAATTGTTATGTATCAATTAAGAATGAAAAGGAGATATTTGTATTCATGTGTTTACAGTAATTATTGACAGACAAATAAGTAAACAAAATGTATAAACGGAATACTATTCAGTCTTAAAAAAGGAGGGAAATTCTGACACATGCTACATAGCTGAACTAGTCACAAAAAGTCAAATGCTGCAATATTTCACTTACATGAGACATCTGGAGGAGTTAAATTCATGGAGATACAATGTAGATTGGTAGTTTTCAGGCGCCAAGGTAAGGATGGGAGTAATTATTTAATAAACACATAGTATCAGTTTTGCAAGATAAAAAGAGTTCAGGAGATGGCTTTGGGCCCTGGTGGCAAACCTTTAGGAGCTTTCAATGATAACAAACAGCCGGCTGTGGCACCCATGCCATAGGTTTGCCACTGCTGGCTTTGGAAGTGGTTATATAATACCGTAAATGTACTTAATGTCCAACTGTATATTAAAATGGTTAAGTGCTACATTTTATATTTGCATAATGAACACAATTGAAATACATGTGTGGAAGCATCTATGGGAACAGGATGTGCTCAGCTGCAGGACAGGGAAAGGGATGATGGTAACAAACACAGATGCGAGTCACACAAGTGAGTCCTGATGAACAAGGAGACTCAGCCCAAAACCTGACTGTGAAGCAAATTCGGTCTCCTGGGTCTCATTTCAACTTCTGGCGATGATGGTGCTTTGAGTTCATGCTTTGAGCCACTCCCTCCCTTCCTTAGAGGAATCTGTGAGTCCAAGGAAAAAGAAACACTCAACACTTTAGTACTGACTCAAAACTCTACCAATTTGGTGACTATGTAATGCAGAGGTGGGCACTATGAAACGTCACTAGAGACAGTTCTCAGGAGGTGCACCCTCAGGGTAAGCAGAGGGCATCAGAAGCTAGAAGCCAAGATGAACAGGGCTGGTGAACAAAAATGAGACTACATGAAATGAGTTCAAATGATCTTGAGAAACAAAATTACAAAGCCCAGAAAAATTATATGAAAAACACAACCAACTAAATAAAAAAGCCACCAAAACATGAGCTGGTTTTAGAATTCATAGAACAAAAGGACTCTTCAAGTACTCAGTGGGATTAAAAAAAAAAGTCTACACTAAGATATACCATATTAAAATTAGAGGACATTAAATGTTAAAGAGAATGTCTTTAAGTATTAGTGAAGACAGAAGGCATTATTAGCTACAAAGAAATGACAACTTGACTGAGATCAGATGTCTCTAGAATAAAAGCCTAAAAGCTAAAGCATGCTACAGAATGACTATTCTTTCAGCATTGTATACACTGTTAAATTATCATTCAAGAATATGGGAAACAGGGATGGGTGTGTAGCCCAGTAGCAAGTCCTCAGCAGGACGGAAGACCAGAACTGAAAAAAATAATCAACAAATCCCCACAAACAAAATAAAACAAAAAACAAAACAAACAAACCCACGAGTTTACCACTTATAATCACTCACAGAAAAAAAAAAATCTCAATTACCTACTTCATTAAGGAGAATGCAAACTGTAAGAGAAAGTTCAGTACTCTAAAGCAGTGAGCACAACATCTGATAAATACTAGAGAAGATGCTTAATTAACAATGAATTAAAAGTTGTGTTTTTTAATGTCAGCAAACAAGAGAATGTTACTAAGAACTTTTATGACAATAGATCTGAAAATCTGGCTGAAATAAAAAAAATTCCTGGAAAAGTATAATTTATCAAAACTGTTCCAAAATAAAATGGAAACGCTGAATAGTCTAAAAGCTATTAAGAAATACACTTTTTGATTAAAATTTTTCACAAAGAAAATTCTAGTCCCAGATGATGATTTCACTGGTTAAATGTGATCGAACATTCAAGAAAGAAAAACATCAACCTTCAAAATACTCTTCCAAAAAGTACAAAAAGGAAAATCCTTCCAAATGAGAGTTATGAGGATACCATAATCTTAACACCAGAAACTGAGCAAAATACAACAAACAAAAAAACTATAGGCTAATCTCATCTCTAAACACACATTTAGAAATGCTTTAAAAAACCAAAATCCTCAACTATATAACCAAGTTATATACAGCTCAGGAAGAGACTACTAGTTTAGCATTCAGAACACAATCATTAAATGTCGCTACAGTTAAGCAATAATGCCCCCAAATCATGAGATCACGCCAAAATATATGGAAGGGTTTATAAGTTTTAACATCTGTTGTTAATAATAAAAACTCTTAGCAAACTAGAAATAGAAAGGAAACATCACTAATTTGCTAAAATGCTTTACAAAAAAAATTATACCAACCACTTTAAGTAAATATTCATTTCAAAACTTTCAAGATCAGACATTTAATTAGGTTTTAATTTTACATTACCATAGTTCATTTAGTTCAATCTCCTCAATTCAATTTACTTCAATAAGAATCAAAGAATCACTCATGCTAAAATAAGTTTTTCAAAAGCAGTAAGCTAATAAATTCTCGTTTGCATTTAGAGCTACAAACCTGTTGGAATTCATTTCTGAATAATTAGGACTGTGGGGTCAAGTTCCATTCTTACCATATAGATTCCCAATCACCCCTGCTCCGTTTGCATGGAGAGGTTTTCTCTTGCCACTGCTCAGAGTCATCAACCCAGCCTCATATTTACCGGGCATTTCTGGCCTCTTAGTGCACTCCTTGGGCTTATGAGTTTATCCTTCTATTCATGTCATGTTCTTATACTTACTGCAGATTTTCCCAGAGGCTTGATATCAGATACAGTGAATCCTTTAACTCGGTTATTTGAGTACTGCTGGCCCACTACACTTCCATATAAACTTAGAACTTGCTTATAAAATTCCTCACAAAAGCTCCCTGGATTTCTATTTTTTAACAACTCTGGCCATATGATATTAATTTTGAAGCAATCTTACAAATTGCTTCTGGACATATGCAATGACGTGGTAAAGGAAGAAAGACAGACATAGAATTGGAGTGGTGGCTTCCAGAGGATGTGGCGGGAGGGGGAATGACACCCCACGGAAACCAAGGTGTTTCAACCACATTTCTAAAGGTTTTGCTCTTCAAAAGAATCCTACATGGCCAAGCTGGAACCCAGGAGGCTGCATGAGAAGCCATTCACCCGCCCTCTTGGTGAGTGCCTTCCTCGGGCGTCAGCCAGGAGCAGGCCCAGTAGTATTTGCTGTGAGCCTACTGGTGTGTGGGCTTGGAATCCAACACCACCACCACCACCACCACCCCGTTAGCAACTGGGGACAGAGGACTGAGCATCTCTTGGCAGGATGATTGTATGCAATATAGCAAATGGGGGGGGCGTCCTCTATTTTCTCTTTGAGAGCAAGTGTTGTTTTCAGTTTTGATTCATTATGATTAATTGCTTTACTCTTTTCATTATTCTCTTTTGATTGATTTTGTAATGTCTGTCTTTGGTTTGATTTTGCTATACCTAATTGACTAGACAACTACTGTGAAGATAATGAGATATACTATGGTACCTATTACTGTTATCCTGCTGTGAAGTTCTGTACCAAATTCTCTGCACTGTCTCAATTAGCTTTGTTCTATCTTGTTCTGTTGTATTTGCACTACCTTCAAAATACAAAGAATCCATGGCTTAGATTCAAGGGTTTGATAGAGGTAGACAGTGGGGTTGTGGGCTCATCACTCTACACTGTTGCTTGCAAGCAAACCCATAGGCATATGTTTAGGATCTTTCATCATTTTAAAAATGAATAAAAAGGAATATAAAATTGCTCCTCAATCAGCAGTTAACCCACAGTTTAAGCCCTGCTAAATGGACTCGTTCAAGGGTCACCTATTTATAATTCAATATTCTTGGTAGTGAATTACATTGTGTGATTATAATTTATACATCTCATAGGGAGGCCCTTTAGACATAAATTATTCTCTCACCCTAAAAGAAAACATTTGATTCATTACCCAGCCAAGTGATAGACATAGTTAAGCTATCTGCCATATCAATTACTTTCTTTAACCAGTTTTCATTTTTGAAACCACAAGATTACACATAAAAAAATGCCAATATAAATGCACAGGAGTTGAAAGGCTAAGCCACAGTAACGTGAGGCAATCCTTATTTCTCTGTCGAAACAGGCAGCCTTTAATCCTAACGTCTCAGATGAACCCAAATGTTCCTCTCATCCTCTAAGTAAAGAGGTAGGCACGGCACCGCTCTATTTGAAACAGTGAAGAGATCTGTTTGTTCTTTTGTGCAGGAAGAAGTAAAGACACTTAATAACTATGCCTACCTTTCTCGATTAATTACTCTTAGTGAGATAAATTACTTTGATTTCATTTGGTCCCAGAACATTAATATGAATTTTGAATTTTCCACTTGAATTGACTCTGATCAACATTTATTCTTTGCTAACTCTGAGACTTCATTCCAAGGTTGATGACCTTGAAGTTAATATTTAAACTCTTTCTACTTTTGGCCACTGATTTAGTTTAGGAGAATGCTCATGGTGACCCTGCTTTCCATACTAGACTTTGTTTGTTTTCATACTGAGGATGAACCCACAGGGAGCACTACCACTAAGTCACATGCCCAGCCCTTTTAAATTTTTCATTTTGAGACAGTGTGTCTTTAAACTGACCAGACTGGACTCAATCTTATGATTTTTCTCAGTCTCCTGAGTAGCTGGGATCACAGGCATCTGTCATTTCAAGTAGCTTTCGTACTAGCTTTTAAATGGAAAGAAAAAGTGTTTCATAGTCACATACTGCCAATTAATCTTATCCAGTGGTTTTATGAAAGAAGACATAGGCAGTTCTGGGCAAAAAGAAGATTTTATGTTTGACTAGAGATCCAAGTATGAAAATAAAAGACTTCAAGCATTAGCCAGCAGAAGATAAAAGCTTTTGGGCCGGAATCATTTTCCAGTAGCCCTTATCATTCCGTTTCATGTCAATTTATTTTAAAAGTGCCTGCAGTAATAAAAGATATCTGTTGATGGGGCTTGACTGTACACATCTGGTGGTGTTGGATGCTTGTAGAATAATGCAAAAGTGGAAAGCTCACCGACAAGAGCTCAGTCTGATATTTTTGAAAGGATCAGAAAATAGCAGGTAAACTGTACGCAACACTCTGACTACCCTGAGGAGGAGACGTGAGGAGGCTGCCAGGACTTCTGGAACTGTCTTCCCGTGCTTCCTTACCTGATTTCCTGCCTCTGGGCCTTGTGGTATGAAGTAATCTTGGCGCCTCCTAAGGGGAAAGAACTGGTGAAAACACCTCTGGGGGTCGAGAGCCCTGGTATCATTGTATCATCTCTAGGCTGAAGCCAACAGGACCCCTCACTTCCTTGTAACAAATTCTTTCTGTATTCACACCTTAAAAAGCACCAACTCTCCCTTCACCACTTAAGTGACAGATTCTTGCTTTCTATGCCAGTTCCTTCAAACCTGTACTTGCTTCCAGCTCATATTCTGATGATTTCTTTCTAAAATCCTATAATTTTATGTCCCAGTAACCACTAATAACTGGTTGAGATGTATCCTCTGATTCCAGTGATCAAAATACCAAAATTTCTTCTGGTTATGCAATTCTTAAAACATATTACACATAAATTATCAAATGTTGTAAGTGTTGGCAAGACTTATGGTGAATGTCAACCTATCTACAGAAAGCTCTCGCACATCTACATTAGTTAGTAGCTAATAAGGTATTAAATGTATATGTATCAAGCTCCCAACACCCACATTTTTGTGAACACAAAATATACAAAGAAATTGCACAAGAGGGTATTTTTGAAAATACCTTAATAAACAAGAAAGTACTGATGGTTGCTAAGCTCTATATATGTAAAACATATAATGACATCTATTCTCATGAAAATAAAAAGCAGTCGTAAATCCTCAAGCCTCTGAGGAGAGTGGCTCCAATTAAACACAGAGCTTCAGTCTATCGGACTTGATAAGCTATGGGCCATTTATAGTGTCACAAAGCTGGGGTTGTCTGATACCTATGCCAGCAAAGCACTCTGAAGATAGAAACCAAGGACCAAGAATCACGTGATCTCAGCTGCTGTCCTCAGAACGAGGCGTGCTTTTTAGCAGTTGTGGTAATGATGGCAGTGATGCTGGAATAACGGTGCTGCGGAAAGTGTGAGTGAGGCAGTTCACGTGGACTTAAAGCACAGTGTGACAGTCGCTGCTGTCAATGCTTTATATTCGTGCACTGTGGCAATCCCCACACACCCGTGTCCATTCCTTCATCTCTGTACCTCTCCCCATTTGTAAGTCAACAGGGCTCAGCCAGCACACAAAAGGTGCTATTGTCGGTCATCTTTCCATTGATCCTTTGTCCCTTTCTATTAGCTTCTCTGGACTAAACAACTCTTGCAGCAAAAGAATACATTCAAAATACTTTGAATTTTGGTGAGAAATGCACATGAAAATGGTTTAAAAAATTTCTCAGATTCATTAATTTCATTGCAGCATGGTGAAATTCATGGGATTCTCACAACTTGATTTATGTAGGAATAGAATGAGGAAACACTGCAAAATCAAGTCAGTAAGTCTGTCAGACACCGTTTTGACGACAGGCAGAAACCTTCATACCGTTCTGGAAAGTCATAGAAGGATTTAGAGAATTAACTAACAAAAAGAAAAAAAAAGATTAAAGAAAATGTTGACTTCCACATTCACTGGTCAGTATGAGTGGAGTTCTACATTCACCTATGAATAGCACCACCACTGCCCCAAATTATTTTTATGTCTCTTCATAGGTCTGTCTTCCTCCTATTTGGAAATAACTGGAAGTCAGAAACTACCAATTTCCCTTCCTTACTCAGCATGGAGTGCAGCACCCTTGTGGAGGGGGTAGAGGCACTTGCTAGCTCTATATGAGAGCTCTCTGGAGTCGCCTTTGGTAAAGTCCTAGCTCTGATGCTTGCTCATAGAATCGCCATGGCTGTGTCACTAGTGCCTGCAAGCCTTGGTCTCATTTACAATAAAATGGATTTATAGTGTCTACTCCTCCACTGTGGTGCCCAAAACCTGTTACAATAGGCAAAGGACTTAGTTCAATGGCCTGCACAAAGCATTTGGCAAGTGGTGAGGATTAGGATGTCTCCATACACTGATGTACAGATGACTGGTGTGTTCAGCTGTGATTGCCAGGAAGCATAAACAAGGGAAAGAGCCAACGCTGCCCTCCTGGAGTCCCCTGTCCTCAACCCAGCACTGAGTGCTGCTGCCTGGTGCCGTAGCCAGAGCACAGATGAGTCAGATGCAGTCCCCTTGCATCTGGGCACTGCTACTCCTAGAGAGGGCTGATTGATACAACGGCTGTTCATGGTCATCAAACCAAGCTTAACTTCTTTTCTGATTCAAATAGTAACACTTTCACAAATGAAAGTGCACATGTAAATCTCTGACTTAAGTATAATTTTTTAATGTGCATCTAAACTGTATAACTTGATTCACACAATCTCGTCTGGACAAATACAAATCAGAAAAGAAGAAAGGAGGGAGGAAAGAGAGATGGGAAGAAATATTAGGTCACTCATTAAAACTAAAAATTGCACTGTGCTGATATTTATGGTAAAAAGATTTAAGGCAAGAACAAAGCAAAGACTTTCAAGCTTAAGTGCAAAAGTGACCATAAACTATGGCTCCACTAATGGAGCAGCTCTACTGACCCTAAACGAGAAGACAGTAAGAGAGAGAGCAGGCTTAGTCCTCTGCGATACCTAAACACCGAGCATTCTGGGAAGATGAAATGAAGGCTGGCAGCACCTTTAGGACAGTGCTTGCTAGGAAACAATGCCAGTGTCCACTGCCCAGTGTGACCAATGGTAGTGAGCCGGGTTTCCACACAGCGCACATGCATCCTCAACCACCTGCTAGGATACCGAATACCTGATCTCTGGTCACAGAGGAGAGCCAGGGAAGCCTCTCATGAGGGGAAAAGGTAACAGCTAATATTTCTGAATTACTAGTAAGCCTCCATAGTCAGATGTGTGATTAGTGACTTGCAAGTAGACTATGTAAATAAAATGTGGTGTTGAGTAATTTTCAGTAATAAGCATCATTCAATGTATGACTACGTACTGAATTCATAAATCTGGATTGTTTATAAAACATTTAAAGAATGAATAAAAGTTGGGTTACTGAATATTCAGTTCAAGGCACAAACAACAGCTGATACTTCAGGGCAGGCAGCAGGCGCACACAGGAGGAGCCCGAACACCTGGGTAAATGTGGTGCAGGAAGTGGGAGCGATGGACAGGGAGAGCAGGGTGCAGTGACTCTGGTGTGACAGGGCACCATGTTGTCATCCCTGCATGTCAAGCCCTGAGCCAGGGAGTCAGAGAGAGCTAGGACAGGCCAAGTTTGTAATTCAAGAAGTGTGAGGTGATAGGACAGGCCACGTTTATAACTCAAAAAGTGTGACATGAAAACCAAGAATTAGAATCACAGAAATTGAGTTTCCTACTATTAGACCTAAACAATAGCTTTTGAGGAATTCAATAAAAGAGCTACAAGGGTGAGGTCTCAGGGTGCTCTAAAGTGAGACAGCTCCCTCACAGCAGGATGGGCGAACTGAAAAGATGTGAGACTGGATGATTCCACAGAGGCCAGAAAAGCCCAAAGCGTAACTGAGGAGCCTAGAGGGAAAGACAGAAGAGACCTCTGCTTCCCACAAAACAGGTCCTGGCTAGAGACGCCGCCAACTCAAGAGGGCCAGCAGGCCTTTCCCAGTCTCCATTCCTCCCCACGGGGGAGACTCCAGCTGAGGACTGTAATCACATCCCATACTCTCCTTCAAGTCAGGCTAACGGCACTAACCAAGTCTCTTATTCTCCTTGCTATAAAAATTCTCCTGGCTATAAAAATAGCCAGTCTACACAAATAGCAAAAAATCACTGACACTTTGACATTAATGATCTTACTTATCCCAAACAATAACACTATTACACCTGAAGGTAAGCAATTTCCCAGACAAAACTGAATATAAAAATGTGCAAGAGATAGGCTACAGAACCGGGCTCCTCTGCAGAGATGTCCAAAACCGGGAACCCAGGAACACTCTAACTTACCTGCTTACGGAAGTGACTGACACCGGTTTTGAGATGGGGAGATTATCCCTGACTCATCCTGCTGGGTGCCAGGTACTCCAGAGAGTCCTCAGGAGAGGGAGGCACAAATGCAGAGAGAGCGTGACTAGATCCAGAGGAAGGCAAAGGGGGAGGCCATGGGATGTGTAGTCAGGAGCCCAGGCTCCAGCACAGCCTCTGGAGCCGGAGACAAACACACAGATTCTGCCTGGAATCTGCAAACAACAGGCCCTGAGGACACTTTCACTTTCAGGCAGACTGATTTGGGTTTCTGCTCTTTACAAGTATGAGATAATAAATCTATGTCATTTTAAGCCAGTGAATCTGGTGATTTGTCATAGCAGCCATAGGAAAGTGATACATATCTTTGTGCAGCTTGTTACCAAGGCCTCAGCATGTGGAAGTGGCCTTGGAACTGGCCAATGCTTAGGGAATTTTGAGCACTGTAATATAAAGATGCTAGTTGTCTAGAACATACTGTGGAAAGAATATGGATGCTAGAGACTCTAATGCTTTAAGGAGGAAGCAAGGATATTCTGTAAAAAATGTAATTCATCATAAATAAACTGATGGTAGAAATATGATGTCAAAGCCCTGCTCACGAAAAGCTTTAAAGGAAGGAGGACAAACAAGGATGGAAAACACATCTTGCACTATAACAAAACTTCTTTAGATCGAAGGGACAAAACAAAACAATTGTGCAAGAAACTATAAAGACTGTAAAGATTAGACAGGCACAAAGCACTCCTGCAGCAAGGAATCACTATCAGCAGAGTAAACACCAAGAGAAACAGGAAGCAATATAGTTTTCATTTCTTCAAAAGATAATTGAATATCTAAAGCAAATATTGCGATATATTATAGAATTATATGGGAAAATAAAATATAATAATACAAAGAATAGGAGAGGCAAATAGAATTGTATTAACATAAGGTTGTTAAATATTTCACAAAATTGCGTAAGATTTTTTTCATGGTGATGTGTGATGATGAATTACGCATATTATAATCTAGGGTAAGATTAACTATGCATATTATAAGCAAGGGTAGCCACTTAAAACTCTATTATAAAGTAAAACTAAACAGCAATGGAGGAAATAAAACGGAAGAGAAAAACAAAAGCAATAAACCTCACTTTCAAAATAATAGAATAAAGAATAGATGGTGAAATTAGGGAAGAAATAAAAAGATGTCAGCCTTACTTCCAATCATATAAGTAATTATACTAACTGAAAGTGAATGGAACTAATTAGAAGATAGAGATTTAAATCTTGTTAAAAAAAAAAAAGACCCAAGACTATGCTTTTTATCCACGATCCATTTTTCTCAAAAGGATACTGAAAGTAAATTGATTTTTAAAAAGTATTTATTAATTTGCAAATACTAATCATAAGCCAGTATGTCTATATTGTTATCAGAAAAGGTAAACTTTAAGAGAAAAATATCACCAGTGATCAAGGTGAGTATTCCACTTAACAAAGCCCAGGGTCAGTTCTCTGCTTCTCCTAAGATTGCTGAATCTCTCCTTCTGCGTGCCACTTCTGAGGGTTTAAAAGAATCCAGAGTAAAAGCTTCTTTTTCAATTTATATTATTTTAAAATTCAATGGGTTTTGAGTATGCTATGTAGTCCTCTCAGTCTTTGATGGCCACTTTTTATGATTATTTACTTAATTCTTGGAAAATCATCCTACCTGAAACTTCACCTTCTGATCAATGTGGGACAGGCGGAACTGTTTCAGGAAGCGGTCGTCTTCACTCCAGAAGAGGCGGATGTCTGGGATGTCGTAGAGGATCATGGCCAGTCTTTCTAACCCTAGGCCAAAGGCCCAGCCGATTCGATCCTGTGCTCCAGCTACAAAAAAAAAACAAAACAGTTGTGCAGGAAATGATAATGACTGTAAAGACCAGACAAGTGCAAACCACTCCATGGTGAGCGCAGGGCCACTGAAGGCCTAGGGCAGCGATGCTCGGGGCAGCACTCTGAGGGTGTCCGCATTCTCTTTCTCTGCGCCTCTGCTTTTCTTTCTTTCTGGATTCTTTTTTTACCCTGATTAAAAATATTTGTCCTACTTTGTGCAGGTGGCCAAAGACAAAGGAAAGGCAAGCTCTGTCCCTAGGTGGCTTACTGTGCAGAAACCTATGCTCACAACGGGCCACAGTGGATAGTTAACAAGCAGGAAGCATGTGTCTGCCTTTGAGAAGATCAACTTTATTAAACCACGGTAATGATCACTCTTGGTAAGAGCGCGAGGTGAACCGCACACCTGGCACCACTTACTCCAGAGGAAAAGCATCCTGCTCAGGGTACGGCAACGCCATGACTTCTGAGGTGTATTCCACACAGATGAGGCAGAGAGAGAGAGAGACCATACAAACGGCTGTACCGAGGAAGGCACAGGGTCAGGCCACACAGCTGGGGAACTTATAAAAAGAGCTCCGGAGATGAACACAATTCCAACCAGACACTAAAGGATGGGAAGGATCCTGAGGTAGGCCGAGATGGCTTCTGAAATTCCCAGCCTTCATGTGCCCAGTGGAAATCCCACCCTCCCAGTGTAGCTGGGGCCCGTAAAAAGGATGGATATCCGGCCAGTGGTTAGCGCACCTCCTACAGCCCTCCAGGTTGGGGGACTGGCGAGAGCCCCTGCTGGCCAGAAGCAGCCCAGGGCCATGCAGTGAGGGCCTTGCAGCCAGGACCTCAGGGAGGTCCCCCAGAGAAAGAGGGGGCCCAGTGGCCTGCGAGAGCAGAACAGGAACCTCGTGCCTATAGTTAATCACAAGGCACAAATTCTCCCAAAAGCCTGCTGGGCTGAGAAGTAGACCCGGAGTACAAGAAGAGAGTGCAGCCTTGCTGACCTGCTGACTGTGACCCACACCTCTGCTACTGTGCAAGGGACCTGCGATGGTACCTTTGGCTTGTTGAAGCTACCGAGCATTAGAGGATTTGCTACTGGGTGGGGATAGGACTGCTCCAGATTGGAAATGTGGAGAGAGGTGACAAGAAATCACACACATGCACAGAGGGACTCTAACAGCAAAGGAGCAGGGGCAGCCCAGGGCCTAGAAGCGGCATCTGGAGGCAGAACAGAGAGAGGTGATCTGTGGTGGCCACTGCTGCCACCACTACCATTCACCACAGAAATGACAAGGCTGAGGAGCCACCAAGAAATGTGTGCCTCATCGGAAGATCTGTTTAAGGATGAATAAATAAAAAGTATTCAAAATGCCACCAAGACAAGAAAATGCTAGTGAGAAGGGTGAGGCCCAGTTGGTGGGCGGGCAGGGGGCAGGGAAAAGCTAGTGTCTGGCTGCGTGTCCCCCATTAAGCAAACAGCCAGCTGGATAGGAACCCCAGGAACAGGAGACCCCAGCAGTGGAGCAGCTCCTGACCAAGCCCAGCTGCCAGAAAGCAACAGACAGGAGGGGAGAGGGTGCAGGGCTGTGCTGGACAGGAAGCAGGGGCAGGCGGTCACCCAGGGACCTGAAAACTAGCAAAGCTGTGTCAGCATATTTTAAGCAGCTGAAAGATTTTTTTTTTTTTAAGTTATATCCAATCCTGGCAATATAGTTCCACTATTCTCATTTTTGCTTGTTATGTTTTATATTTTTTATAGCAATTTGAAAAACAATGTGGCAATATATATATACAAAGAACTATGAAAATACTCACATGTTTTATTATATAATATTAGTGGGAAATTTATCCTAAGGCAATAACTAAATGCAAAATGATAAAGGAAAATATTTGCAGCAGTAGTACTTAGAATAAAAAAAATACAAGTATTCTAAACACCCAAAATTAGAAACCTGCTTAGTCTAGCATATTTTAATGGTATCATTAAAAATCACGATTACATAAATGCTTATTATCTACTAGACTATAATATGAAAACACCTGTGATAAAATGAAAATGTATTATGATGTTACTACTTAATACAGGTATGAGGGTCACTACAAAAAAATTTTAAAATGTGATATTTAAAGATCGCAATGATAGTTCAAAAATAATTTCATTTTTCCATAAAAAACTTATTTTTTATATTGTACAGCATGACTTCTGATGTCCATATATGAATCATTGCTTCACACACTTAGATTTTTTGTGAAGAAAACATTGAATATTTGTTCTTTTAGCAGTCTTCAAGTAAACAATTTATTGTTAACTATATGCACCATATTGTATGATTGATTTCCAGAGTTTATTCCTTTTGAATGAAATTCTTCTGTAATACTTATAGGCTTCTCAAGTAAAAACAATGTATATTAAGGTACATAGGAATGTAATTATTGTTTTGTGTCTCAAGTTTTTCCTTTATCATTAAACCTTACACGTTCTTATCAAGTATAAAACCCCTTATGTAGGAACAAATATCTGTAACTAGCCAGACTTAGCGTATTTGATTTTATTTAATGTTTGCTCATTTTTATTTTGTCCTTTCATCTGTCACCTCTTGTTTGTTTCCCCATTCCACAAAACATTTTCTGAGGCAAAAATGAAAGTAAAGAAAGAGACCCTAAAAGTAGGTAAGAAAAAGAGCAATAACTTAATTTTTAAAATAGGCAAAGAAAAGTCACATATGAGGAAAGAACAATGGTCACTAAGCAAATGAAAAGCTTACTTGAGAAAAATGCAAAACAAATCAGGTTACCATCTTTTATTTACCAGAATGACAAAAATAAAAACATCTGCTCGCACACTTGGTTGCGAAGCGGAGGGAAGCAAACACTCTCACACAGTGCTGCAAGTGTACACGTGAGCGCTGAACCTTTGACAAACTAAGGAATATGACAGCGCATACACAAAATTAGAAATGCACTCACCATCTGCGCCTTAAACTTTTAGAAAGTGTCCTACTCATGGAAAAT
Organism: Hydrochoerus hydrochaeris; assembly: GCA_004027455.1. Classification (NCBI taxonomy): domain Eukaryota; kingdom Metazoa; phylum Chordata; class Mammalia; order Rodentia; family Hydrochaeridae; genus Hydrochoerus; species Hydrochoerus hydrochaeris. Next base: position 6,438 of record PVLA01015250.1, on the reverse strand, counting down.
TATAAATTTTTTTCTTGATGGCAAATATTTCCCTTCAGGTTAACGCTAACTAAACTGCTGCCTCATGTTCTGGTTTTCCGGATATAAGTGATTTAAACAAAAACCAGGTAAAGTTTCAAATAGGAGATATCAGGAGTTACAAGGTGAAAATAAGATGAATCTACTATATCGCGGTACCATTTATGCCGTACTATCCTTTCCTCTCCTAAAGCCCATGCCACCCAATATTATTCACAACATTGCTCCTCTTAGAAATAAACCAAACCGTCCTAATCTCAGAACACCCAATAGCTGAGATGAGGAAACACATGTGCACCGAAGCATCAGTATGTGAATATATCAAGCATGGTGGCTTTTGCCTGTAATTCCAGCATTTGGGAGGGATCAATGCGAGTTCAAGGTCAGCCTGGGCTCCAAAGTGAGTTCAAGACCAGCCAGTGCATAGTGAAACCCTGTCTTAAAATGACAAAGAAAAAAAAAAGCAAACAATCTTAATAGTTTTGTTCATAATAGCCTCAATGCAGAAACAACTCTACTTTTGTTAACTAGTGGATGAGAAAAACTGTGGTGTATCCATGTAATGGGATATTACCTAGCAATAAAAATAAGTGACTTGTATATATAATAGCACAAATGAATGTCAAAAGTATTATGCTTAGTGAAAGGAAACATTCTGGTAACAAAAGAATATACAGTATTACTTTATTTACATGACATTCTAGAAAATGTAAAACTTTGAGACAGATAACAGATCAGTGACTAGGGTGGACAAGGAAAGAGGGATATTTTGGGATGTGGGAATTTTCTAATGCTTGGCTAAGGGGTACTTATATATTCATATATCCCTCAAAACTCACCTAGCTCTAGCTCTTCTTTTTTTTTTTTTTAACCTAGCTCTTCTTTAAAGTTGTAAATTTTGCCGTATATAAATGTTACTTCCATAGACTAATCCATGAAAACCCTACACTCAGATCCAAGTCAATTATGAAATGCTTCCCATCAACTTCTATGGTTGTTTCATCATGCACTGAAAACAAATAGCTGCGGGTCACCACCTGCCTGAGGACACTCTGAGTGGCAGGGATATGAATGACACAGACTGTGCTTACAACGAGAAGCATCCAAATCGAAGAAGTTACATTACAAACTCTGAGAGACTCGGAGAGTTTAAATGTGGAGCCCTGGGAATCTGCAGATTGTAGGCTGAGACTCCTGAGACTAGGGAACAAAACCTAACCCCAACACAGTACCAATCCCTCCCGCCTGTTCACCGCGGATTAGTCCTCATCCTTGGAACATAACTTGGCCTTGCCGCATTTTGCCTTTCTGCACACTCATCGTCCTGCTTCCTAGAGCCCATTCTTGCCTGTCTTCCCACCATCCGTAAAGCTTGATAAACATGTTCCTGCTATGAGATTCTTCCTCTGACCACCAAGGATGGATTAAGTTCACCTTTATCTTTCTTCTGGCAAACACCGCACACACTAGTAGCAGCCATAGCCGTCCCACCCTAACCTAAGAGTTCTTAAAAACTGTCCCAACACCGTGTCGTGCACCTCGCTAACTGCACAGTAAATGCTCCTCACACACATCTGCCCTCATAAGAGGAGAGGCTTCCCATGTGTTCTGTGACTCATTCCCAAGCACAGAGCTGAAGACCATGATGATAAGAACATGAGGGTTCGGGCAAGCGGGGAGCCTGGGTTTGGAAGAGTAAAGTTTGAACAATGTTTCGTTAGGGCTTGGGAAGATAAAGTGAAAAAGGAGGAGGAAGGGGGATAAAGGAGATTTATTCCTTGCTGGATATCTCATACCAATTTCACCGGTATGAAGTGTAAGTGACTGATCACAAAATGCTTCACAGTAATACAATTAAAAGGGAAATATTTAAAAGTTAAGTCTAAGGGCTGCGGATATAGCTCGCAGCACAGAGCCTGCCTGTGCAAGGTGAGGTGGTGAGTTTGATTCCCAGTGCCAAACACATACACACATAAATAAATAAGTTAAGTCTAAATACAATAGAAGAAATGCTAGAAAAAAGGTAATTAAAAATGTTAAGTCTAAATCAAGTAATCCAGTAAGCACTGGCCTGGCAAGTGCAAGGTCATGAGTTCTATCTCCGGTATAAAAAATAAAAATAAAAAAAATTGCATGCCAGCACTTAAAAAAAAAAAATCAAATAATCCAAAGTTGTGTGTGTGTGGAGTGAAACTAGTCCAATTCTGCCATCCCCCCACCTAGCTGAGCTGGGAGCTGGGAGTGCTGCCCTCCAGAAGCCAGCCTCACACAGAGCCACCACAGCTTCTCTAGAGCTGGCCGCCTGGCTCTGGCTTTGCTTCCTTTGGCACCTAAGCTAAAACAGGTTGCTTTAACAGCCAGGGTCAAACATCACAGAGAAAACTCAGCAGCTGAGGACCTCGCCTACAGCTGGGAGCCTCGCCTGCAGCAGGTCTCAGAAAGGAAGGCCAGGCTGACACAAGGTTCACGCCAGGAACCATGTCTGGGATTCAATCTGGATGGCTACAATGACTTAACGTCAATTAGTCTCAAATTAAAGTCATTATTCAGATTGGCTGAAAATCAACAATTCAGCAATTTTAAAAAAAAAACCAGTTACTTGCACATACAATTTCCAATTACTTTTCTCAGGAGGGAAAGGGATCAAAAGATGGAGGGAGAGGAAAGGAGGGATCGGAAGGGAGTCTAAAAAGAATTGAAATGTGTTATCTACATGCACCAACTCCTCAGTGAATGTCATCAGTATGCACTGCAAACATATATTAAGAAAATTCAAACTAAAAAGAAGGCTCACTAGGAAGCTATCCTGCTGGAAATGAGACACTCTCAGCCTGTTTTACTGTGAAAGTCCAGTGGTTTCCATCAATAACTGGCAGGACCACCCGGAAACACTTCAAAGGTGGTAGCAGGGTTATGCACAGCGCAGGCCCTGGTCTCATCTGGGCCTAGCAGGGATCAGCTGAGACGCTCTTCTGAAGAAAGAATCCTGGCCCTAATCCTGGCCCTACTGAGAGGGCCCAGTGCTAAGGTAAAGAGGAGCCCATTCCTTCAAGCCCTAAAATCCCAGCCACCTTGCATTTCAAAGCACCAGACCTTCATTCAGAACAGGGAGCATCTGGGGGTGAGCTTCTCACCACTGCAGACCACCTTTTATTCTCACAACTAGGCTGACCAAAAAGATGGCTTATGGTAATCAATCAATAATAATGGAGGATTCCAAGAAAGGGCGTGGCAGAGATCCTGAGCTTTTACTGGATTTCACCTTGGAAACATTTTGTATTGGTCCCATGTAGACCTGCTTGTTGTGAAGCACTCTCCTGCACTGTGCCCCCAGGTCCACCAACCTGGGCACATCACCAACTTGAGAAAGGGCTAAGCATGGCCAGGTAATAAGCATGAAATAGGCATGTGGACCAGCAGCATAGAAATAGCTTCACACCAAGGCAAGTGGCCCGACTGCCTTCCTCCAGGTGCACAGGGATCCCAAGGCACAGAAACGAGGGTTCTGTCTACCACTCTGCTCTTGTCACTCATCTGATAGGAGGAGAGCACCTTAGGGAAAAAAACTGAATTTCAAAGTGCTTTATGTTTAGCACTAGAAGGAAAGTAATTTAAGGGGGAAAATTCAATTTCAAATAATATCTTCTGTTTAAGTGATTATCCCTCAGCTTATAAGAAAATAAAGTCTTTCAGACCAACTCATTCAGAAGGTTTAGAATAAACAAACTGGAAAGTAAATGGTGTCTTAAAAGAAATCAGAAGTAACTCGCAGCACATTTCTGCAGCGCTACTGCAGCGGGGAATGGTCATTCCTACCCTTTCTGAGAGGCCAGGAAGAAAGCCTACTCTTTTATCTGTAAGTCTGTATCAGTGACCTATTAACCTGTTAGAGACTGAGTAAAATCTTAGTTCAGAACATAATTTAAACTCTCCTACATGTAGGAGCTCACACATTAATTTTTCAGAGATGACAAACAGCCTTTCCTTTGATTCTGCTGCACCTGTTGCTGCAGATGAGCAGGTGAAGGTGTCAGAACAGCAGCTGCTGCCGCACGGCTTTCTCGGGCTCCTCACACAGAGAGCTCTGCCCTTCTCTCGCGCGCACAGTACTAATCAACAGCAGAGTGTATTCTTAGTTCAGTTATTAAAAAGAAAGGGAATTCCCAGTACAGGCTTCAATTTTTTTTTCCCAGAGACTCTAACTTGACAACAAAGAAAGATGAATTAAAACTAATACTTTCAAAGCACATTAAAATATAATTTCAGATGAACTTCACAGAAGAAAACTACAGGCTGAGATCCCTTGTGTGCATAGATACAAACACTCTAAACAAATGACTATTAAGCCAAATTCAGCAGTTTGTTGAAAGGGCCACACACCATGAGCAAATGGGAGTTATTCCAGAATTATAAGTGTCATAGTTTAGATGTAAGGTACCCCCCAAAAGCCTCATGGATTCATAGGCTGGGCTTTTGGAGGGTGACTGGATCAAGCGGCAGTGTACTCATGAGCAGAGTAACCCACTGAAGAACCCACAGATAAATGCGGTGTTGGAAGGGAGGCCTAGTCAGAACAGGGTGGGGCTCACTGAGTATGCTCCCCTTTTCCCCACTCTTTCACTCCCTTCTCTTTTTGCTTCTTGAACAGCTGTCCTCTGCCATACCATTCCACCAGAGGGAGACCTCAAAAAAGAATGAGAGGAAGGAAATCTCTTTCTTTAAGTAGAAGGTGCTGGCTAGTTTGTTGTACTGATGGGGAAGTAAGTATGACAACAAGCAAAACTGGTTCAAAATATGAGAAGAGAGAGTTTAGAGTGAAGTATTCCAAGTTCTAAAGGAAAACAACTTTCAACCCAGATTGATATACCTTGCAAAACTATCTTTCAAAACTGAATGAGAAACAAGATACTTCCATGACCAAGAATATCTGAGGAAATTTATGACCACCAAACCAGCATTCCAAATTATTCTGAAGGACATTCTAGAAAGAGATAATAAGGACTACTGCTCCATGAACTGCAACAGAAGGAATCCACCAAGGAAGACAAATAATTAGAGGGAGGAGGAAAAAAGGGGGAGCCAATAACAGGAAAATAACATGACTAAGATAAGATGATACATATCACTTATAACCATCAATGTTTTTTTTTTTTTGCTGTACCGGGGATTGAACTTATGACCTTGCGCTTGCCAGGCAGGTGCTTATGCCACTGAGCTAAATTCCCGGCTTAACCACCAATGTTAATGGTCTCAAGTCACCAATCAAAAACACACACTGGAAGAATGGATCAAGAAGCATGATCCAACAATATGCTGCATACAAGAAACACATTTACTTGAAAAAGAAATTCATAGACTTAAAGTCAAAGGTTTGAAAACAATACTCCATGTGACAGGAACCCAGAAAACAGGAGGGGTGCTATTTGGGCGGGGTGGGGGGAGGGTACCAGGGATTGCACTCACAAGCTTGCACTTGCCAGGCAGGCGCTTTGCCACTGAGCTATATCCCCAGCCTTAGGGGTAGCTATTTTATTTGCAGTGTGAATTTCAAGCCAATACTGAATAAGAGAGATAGACAGTCACTACATCCTCTTAAAGGGAACAATCTAAGAGGAAGAGATAACAATCAAAAATATATATGCCACAAATACCAGCGTACCCAACTAAATAAAACGAATACTAATGAACAATCAAATAAGCCCTTAAATGATTGTATTGGAAGACCTCAATACCTGTTACAAAAAGACAAATCAATTAGCCAAAAAAAAAAGAAATATTAGAACTGAACCCAACTTTTGAATAAATGGACTTAGTTGATATCTTTAGAGTATTCTATCCCACAACATCAGAATGCTTATACTTCTCAGCTGCACATGGGACATTCTCCAAAATAGACAACATACTGGCTCATAGAACATGCTTAAGGAAATGCAAAGGAATTGAAATGATCCCATGCACACTATCAGACCACAGTGCAATGAAATAGGAAATCCATGCCAAAGAAAACCACAAGAACTTCATAAACATATGGAAATTAAATAGCAACCTACTGAACAACCAATGAGTCACACATAAAATTAAAGATAAAATTACAGCTTTTACTATTGAATAACAGTACAACATATCAGAACTTATGGAACACTATGAAAGCAGTGTTAAGAGGGAAATTTATAGCAGTAAATACCTATATCACGAAAACAGAGCAAGGACATATAAACAACCTAATGATGAACCTCAAACTTTGAAAAAGAACAGAATAAGCCAAAACCTTGTATGAGGGAGGAAATTATAAAGATCAGAGCAGAAATTAACACACTAGAGACTAAAAAAACAATAGAATCAGTGAATGGAAGAGTTGGTTCTTTGGAAGACTGAATAAAATTGACAGACCCTTCCCCAATCTTATCAAAAAAAAAAAAA
>PVLA01015249.1:0-26229 GCA_004027455.1 Hydrochoerus hydrochaeris | reverse complement strand
GGGGAGGGAGGGGAGGGGGACGGAGGGAGAGAGGGAGGGAGGGAGGGAATCTGAGGATAATGCACCCTTCTGACCACCTGCAGAGACCCACGTCATCCGACCAGGCCCCAGTTCCTCAGAGCAGGTCAGTCTCAGACTCACAGCTGGACGAATCCGTGGATGAGTACAGTGCCCCACAGTCCAGTACACTTCTCCACATCCCACATTAGAACATGGCATTTGGGAGCAGTGGGATATTTTAGATTAAAACCATAACAAAACTGTAGGTGACCAAGGGCAGAGATGAAACTGTCCAGAAAGAGAACAATGAGGTTCAGAGAAGGAACAGACCTGACCCAGAAGATAGTAGCTGCTGCTCAAGACAGGAACCAAGACCAGGGTAGCGCGCTTCCTACGTGGTGGGGACCTGCCCTCTGTCTCCATGCTGTTCCCTGAACCAGGACGGTGGGGCGGGCCGTCAGCCCCCAGTGCTGCATGCTGCAGGAGGTGTCCTCCCTGGCCAGTCTGTGGTCGCGTAAAGTCTAAACTCACAGCAGCCATCACAGCAGCCTAGAAATCGGGGCAATAAGGCAAAGGGTAGCGGACGAGTCCTGGCAACAATAGGGCCTTAACAGGGTGCTTTGGCCAGGCTGGCTGCCACATACTGGACCAAGAAGGGCAGAAGGTTTAAGAGACAACCCCACCAAGTACTACCAGGGAGGAGCCTTTCCTAAACGAACACCAAAGGGTTACTTCAAAGGGGCGTGCTGTCAAAACACGGATATTCAGTATCGTGCACAAGGGCTGAGCCCCTTCTGATTTTACCTATGGTCACAGGAGATCCAGAATTTTATTACGGCCCAGTGTCAAATAGCTGTGGCAGGTTATTTTTGTTACACGAAATGGTATGAAAGGCACATGACCTAGCTTTATATTGATTTAGCAAAGTAAACTGTGAGGCATTTCGCATGCCAGGGATATTGGGGTAAATTCATTCCTGCCCCAGCTCCCGGGGATCTTCTGTTTCTCCGCATCCTCTTTCTGCTCTTCACTGGTACCAGGGTCTATGTAGAGCACACAGCTCGCTTCCCTCTGGTTCAGACTTCACTGCAAGGCACTTTACTCCTCCTCAGTAGGAACCACCCCATATCCAGTTTGTAAAAAGTCTTCTAGGAGTTTAGCTTGGTCTCGCCTCTCCCCAACCCCACTCTAGAAGCGTCGCTTGAAGAAAGGGTCCTTTTCTGTCTTCAACAAAGGTCGCAGTTTTTTTTTTTCTTTAACAGTTAGAGTACCTGTGGCTTGGAGCTGCAGAGCTCTCCCTCAGGATCCCAAGGGGCACCTTTGGGGACCCCTAGCTGACTGCTTAAGAACCCACCTGTGGGTTGAACTCCTGAGCCAGTGCTCTGCATGATGATCCACTGAAGTATGACATTTCCCCCACTAAGTGCCCAACTCCAGCACTGAGAACATGATTCTGTACCACACAGCTCCACAGATGGATCAGCAGGTTGTTCACGAACACAGGCAACCCAAGGGCAAAACGGATTCACACAGCCAAAGGAAAGAAAGTCTTTTCTCCACCTCTGTCCCCTCAAGAGGGTGTGATGAAAACTCTCCTTGAGGTTACTCTAGTCGGGATCCTTCATTCTCTTAAGGTCCCCACACTTGGCTCTGTGCTTTGCCTGTGAAGGGCAGTTTTAGCCACAGTCCTGCCCTGCCAGCCTCCCCTGAAAGCCTCCCACATCTGGAAGCTGGTCAGAGTTCAGGATGAGTGTGCTGCTGAGAGCAGTCACTGGGGTGGGACCTGGGAAGGTCCAGCTGCCTCGCCTCTGCTCCTGACCACCACAGCGGGAGCAGCTTCCCTCCACCAGACCCTGGCACCACACCCTCCTGCTTTGGAGGCCCCTGGACATGGATTAAAACTCCTGAAATTGTGAGCCGAAACATGCCTCTTCCTCCAACTTGCAGGTGTCTGGCATTATCTCAGCAACAAGAAATCGACTAACATAGTTTAGCAAAAATCCCTGCTCTTGATTTCTGCAATTTCTCATTTTTCCACCCGCAATATCTTATCACTCTGGCCTTCTTTCAGCATGAACCCTGTTCAATGGGTCCAGCAAGAGTCGCTGTAGCCTTAATGCTGCCTCTGTGATTTCCGGCCACTGATGCAGCCCCAACTCTGCTTCTTGACTGTGCATCTCCGCTTGTCCTTATTGTTGTAATTGGAGTTGAGTTCGATTTTCCCTCCTACTACTAAATCCCTCCGTGGCACACCCCTCATGGCATGAATAGTCTTCCTTACCATTTTAAAAATAAATGGATTCCCTATAATTACCTCTCTGCAATCACTCCGATTCAGCATTCCATCTGTTTCCTGCCAGGACCTTGATTGATATGTACAGTCCAAACAAATTCAGGTTGGGGAAACAGGAAATGAAGACTCAGTGTGGCGTAGCCCACCACACTGTTTTCTAGCTCTGGTGCCTGTCCCTGTCCGTCCTTCTCTCAAGAGGAAGCATGCAAATCTGTGTCTGGTAAAGAGCTCTGGAAGGCCAGGGAGCAGCTCGAAGCCCTGAAAAACTGGAGCCAGCAGGCGCTGGGTGCCTGAAACTCCTCAGCTTGACATCCCAGACCAAAGCCACACAGAGCTGGCTTATGCTTAGCTCACCTGCCACTCCCACACTTGAAGAGAAAGGGCACAATGGCTTCCTGGTGTGGGCACCACAGCAGGGTCATAGTCCTTTCTGCCAGGTCATGGGGAGCCACTCCCAGAGCCCACCCTCACCCCAGCAGGTGTCAAGTGCTGAACGAGGGCCATCTGGTGAGGCTGGAGCCCAGTTACTACAGCAGAAAAGGGCAGCTAGACAACACATATTACATATGTGTGAGAGCATGTGCTGGTGCCAGTTAGCAGCATGTGTTGTTGATTCTGTTTCAAAAGTACCTGACGGTCGGCTGCACCAGGGGAGAAAAGAATACAGAGCTGATCAGAGGTAGACCAGGAGGCAGAATGCCTTGTGGGGCTGCACTGTGTCCCAGAAAGAGAACTGCAAGAGCAAAACCAGTTAGCAGAGGGATGTGGTGCCTAGAGGTTTACAGAATGGCCTTAACCTCCAGCATATTGGGAAGACAGGTCAACCAGCTGCCTGAGAATTCCTCTCCAGCTTGGGAAACTGCTACTATGAGTTACCAGATTTCAAAATTAGGATGCTGTTATAACCATCTCAAAGAAAAGGGCATGCAAGAGTTAAATCTCAAACTCTTAAGACTGCTAGACAAGAGGGAGTGAGAAGCGGGTAGGATTTAGTAGCATGCCAAAAGAAGGAACAGTGACAAAGTCTTGAGAAATAGGGATGTTTCTGAATCTTTCTCTCAACAGAGGCCAGGCAGTAAAGAATGTCTGTTCGTCTCTGGCAGGTGCCAAGGGTTGTATCATTTGACTTTCATCTCAGAGTCTTTGTGTGTGTGTCTTACTGCATTACAGAGGTTCAAATGTCACAGATAACATCACTCCTGCATCTAGGGTCCTGAATGTGATTTAACTTCAGCCAGTCTGGTGCATCTGTGCCAGACATAAATGCAGAGCCAGATACAAGAAGAAACAGGAGGTACGGAGCACCCCGTTTGCTGCCACAGATCCTGTCAAAGGCGGTACAGTCTGCAGCTCTAGCTTCAGATTTACCTTGAGGCGACCTCTCCCATCTCCCGTCTCCATCCCAGGTTTGCTGCTTGACTCCTAAACATTTCCCTAAGCCACTTGCAGTCTTCTATCAGTCTCTGTTTCATCTAGCTGGAATGATTTCCATTTTCTGCAAAAGCCTTAATTCACACCCTCTTCATCAAATGCCTCCCTGACACACACACACACCCTTTGCTGGGAGAGGGAACTAATCCTTAGGGTGCATGAAGGGTCCACGTGAAACTGCTGACAGGGAAAGTTGAGGAAATGACCAAAAGAAGAGTAGGCCTAGAAGACATTTGTGCTTTCTTCTACTCATCAAATTTTCTCAATCAAAAGTATGTTCATATATTCAGGAAATGTAAATATTTTAGAAATGAAAACTTATGTATTTTAAAGTTTTCTGAGCAAATAAAAACAAAGAAATTCAGACTTCTTCATTTGGGATATTTTTTGAATTGTGAGATCAAGTATGGCACAAAAATTAGCATAGGACCAGAAACAGCAACGGGAAATGAGGAAAGGCGCATCCTCCCAAGGGTCCTAACGGCTACAGATGACCCTTGTGTCTGTTTCCTGAGGCTGCTGGTGCTTAGCACTACACACTGGGAAACTTAGACTAATAGAATCGCATTCTTGAGACAGCTTGCTGCTCTGGTAAGTGGCTGTGGCCTGACAAGCCGCGGCCACCCCAGAGCCAGAACCACAGGCCTTTCCTGAGCTCCACCCCATGTTGGAACTTGTAGCACCGGGAAAATGAGCAGCCAGCTCACCACTCTGGTAAGGGGCTGTGGGCCTGCCGGTGGGCGGTGTAAGAATCAAACATTCCCCCCCACACCCCGTTTGCAAGTGAGTGCCAGAGGTCTGACTATCTCGGGAGGATGAACATATGCAGTGTGGCAAGTAAGGGAGATTTCCTTCTACCATCTCTTTGAAGGCAAATATTTTTATCACTGTTTTGCTCAGTTCTGATTAATGGTACTGCTCTATTCAATATTGTGTTTTTATAAGTTCAGTATTTCCTTCCATTTTGCTCTACCTGATTGAAAGAACAGCTAATGTGAACAGAACGGGATGTACTTACTCTTGTGCCTATTGCTATTGTCCTGGTGACCTGCTGTGAGGTTCTGTGCCAGTTTCACTGCACTGTCTCCCATGGTTTTGTTCTGTCTTGTTCTGCTGTATTTTGCTACCTTCAAAAAAAAAAGTAACAAAATACCCCCCCAAAACTCTCAACTCCACCAAAGCCAATCCATGGATCCTTTGAATGAGGAGAAACTCAAAAACAAAGCAACAGAATTATATAAGGTGATTAAAAAGTAAATAACAACAAAACAGATCAGTAAGATACTGAGCAAGCTGAAACATGATATAACTAAACAGATAATGGACTTAAAAAGCAAAAGGAGGAAAAGAAAGTGCTTTAAAGGATATAACTGCATGTATGTTTAGGTGTGTAGGATTGATAACCATGTTGCTAAGTTTTTACTGGATCATTTAACAGAACTGTTTGCAGCCTCACTGTTTGAATGTCCACTCTGGATGCTTTAATTTTGTAACTTGAACAATTATGTCTAAGAAAACAATATGTAATTTGTCAACTAGTGATTTCTTACTGTTTATTTTTTTTTCTGAAATACTGTATTTTTTCTACTCTTTTTTCTGTTTTGCTTTTTTTTTCTCTTTAAATAAAATTTTTAAAAAAATTGTAAAAAGAAAAAAATAAATGTGTTCTCTCACAGCTCAGGAGACTCAGAGTCTGAAATAGCAGGGTTGGTAGAGTTGTTACCCTCTGGGGGCCTCGAAAAGGAGCCGTTTTCATGCCCCCTCCCCTAGCTCCTGATGGTCCCTCGCAAGCCGTAGCACCCCTTCCTCTGTGGAGAACAACTCCAGCCTCTGCTGCACTGTCACATGGCATTTTCCCTGCACGCAGGTTTGCATCACTGCTCCCCTTAAGAAGGGACCTGTTATAGTAGGATCAGGGCTTACCCTGATCTACTACAATCTCATCTTAATTTCATCTGCAAAGTCCACAGTCAGAAGTAAACAAGATTTGGATCTCAGTTTATCTTTTTTGGAGACCACAATTAGATCCACAGCAGTCCTTTTTACCTTTGGGAGAAAGGAATGGAGTTCACACCCAGATTATTACTGTGATTACAGGTGTGTAGTTTGTTGGTTGCTAAGTTAATTGAAGATAGTTCAACTTTCACTTAATGGAACATGTCCATCCCTTGACTGATCCTTTTATTGTTTTTGAATCGACTCAGAGCGCCAATAGCCCCATGGCACTGGCACTCTGAGTGCTGATAACTGAAACTACATCACTGAGAAAATACAGAAAGCTAAATGGATAAAGCTGACCGCATACCATATTCATGGCCTGAAGGACATGTGCTACAAACGTATCATTTTCCCCTAATAAAGCTACAGATTTAATGTAATATCAGCCAAAATCACAGAATTTTGTTTCTTTAGAAATTGACAGACTGATTCTAAAGTTCTTACTAAATTACAAAATCCAAGAAAACCATAGGTGACCTTGAAGAAGATGGACACAGCTAGAGAAGTTATATTGTTAAATGTCAAGACCTAATGATAAAGCTGTGGTAATATATAGTATATATTATCATTATAAGAATAAACACAATGGACAAACTGACCCATGGGACAGAAAGCCCAGACAGAGCCTCATGCATCTGATCACATGGAAATATCCTCAGGGCATTGGAGTAGGCAAATATTTCTTTAACAATACACAAAAAATACTGAATTTAATGGAAAAATTGATAAATTGGATTACATTAAAATTGTGAAATTCTGTATATTAAAAGTCACCATTTAGAGAATGAAAAGACTATTTTCTGATATATCTGACAAATGACTCATATTCAAAATATAACAAAAATTCTTACTAATCAAGAAGAAAAAGGCAAATAATAAAAAAAACTGAAACCAAGACTCTATGGAAGAGGACTTCTACATGGAGGTAAACGTACTGAAAATGTTCTTTATCAGCGACCATCAGGAAAAGTGATGTTAAAGCTACAACATGATATTACTACACATCTACTGGATGCTTAAAACAAAAGGACAGGCAATCATCAGGCATTGGCCAGGATTAAAATTTTGGAGCAAGATGAGCTTGTATCTGCTGCTGAAGGGAAAGTAAATTGGTTCAGGCATTCTGGAAACCCTTTCTGCAGTACCGACTTCAGCAGGACAGATGAGAACACTGATATGATGCTGATGCTCTCTCTCTGTCCTCTAGCTAGGATTTTACTTCCTGACAGTTCTCGAGCTGTGTACCTCTGTATGTGCATTCTTCCCTGTGAGATTGCTCCAGAAAAACTGATTTGTTTTTTTCCACAATAGTCCTTTTGGATATAGTCGGCCTGAAGTTGGAGGATGACCTGGCTGGGATGAGGACTGGAGCTCCGCATTAACCTGGGTTGTCTCAGGTTGGTTTTCTCCAAAAGCAGAACCTAGGACAAGGAGAAATATAAAGTGAACTCAGGAAATGCTGTTGTGCAACCACAGAACCCAGATAGGGAAGGAAAAGAAGCCAATAAGGGGTTGGTGATCAGGGTCGTTACCACCGAGGGAACCTGATGCTGACTGGTTCCCTGGGATGTCGTAAGAAAGACAACTCTGCGCCTCGTGGGTTTAGGGATGGCCTACAGCCAGCATCCTCCAGCACAAGGACACTGGCCCAGTGTGCTCACCAACCCAGAAAGCAGCCTTCGGGGTCACACTGAGGAGCTTGTGCTGTGTGCAAGAATTCCAAAGGCTAGAGGTGTGGCGCCGTGTCACACCCACTCTCCTACTTGTTAGGTTTCCAGTGTCCTGCAGAGTGGTGGGTACTCACAGTTAAAACTTTAAAAATGTTTGCAGTGAGAGCATCACTAACTAGAAGATCCTTCCAGTAACTAGAAAATCCTTACCCTCAAGTAGTAGTGCAGACCATGGTAGCTTCACAACTTCCTTGGTACAGTTGGTCTCAAAGCCAATTGATATGCATGTTCTCTTTCCTCCACAACCCATTCTAGATGCCTCTAAACAAGGAATCTTCTACTGTTCTGAGTTTTTCCACGGTGAGTAATACGGTCTCCCCTAAAGGATCTGAGCTGAGAGCATCTTACACCTTTTGCAGGTTGTGGTTTATTTCTGTAACCAACAGCATGGAAAACTAAGAGGTTCTTGATGATTTCCCTGGGCTCCAGGCTCACTCCTCTGCTAAGATTTGAATGACGGTGTCCCCTCCAAAATTCATGTTAAGATTAGTGACTGTTAACCTTGATAATCCATTGACTAAGAGATGTGTGTCTCTGGGGCATCTCCAGAGATGACTGGCACATGGGACATCACGCCCCTGAAGGGAAAAGACCCACCCCAACTGGGTGGTGCCATCCAATAGCCTGTGAGAAGGGAGAGAGGGAAACAGGCCTGCATTTGCAAAGCTCCACTCTGCTTGAACAGGTGTGTGTCTTCCTGCTGTCCCTCCTGTGGACTTCAGACCCAGCTGCTTCAGCCTTTCAGTGAAGACTCACCCCAGCCTCTCTCTGAGCAGCTTCTATGTCCTCAGCCTCAGACAGGCTGCAGCACGGGTCACTCTCGTTCCTTCGGCAGCTCCCAGCTGTTGGACCTCGCAGCTCCTGGGTAATCTGGCTCCACAGTGTGAAGAGGGCCCTTAGGGTCTTTCCTACCTCTGATCCAGTCATCTCATTTAACCAGTTCTCCTGTATAACTATCTGCACTTTCCTCTCCTCTCGAACATCCCAGCCTATACAAAACTAACTTCACATTGCAGTGGCATCAAGGGGTTGGGCCTTTTCAGAGGTGATTATCTCACACGCCCCACTGAAAGGATGAGAACTTTTGTAGAAGGGCTGTAAGAGTGGGTTCATTCCAGCCTTCCTCTCCTGCCACATGAGGACACAGTCAAAGGTTCTGAATCACCAGATGCCCATCTCAGACTTCTAAGCCTCCAGAACTGTGGGAAATAAATGCATGTTGTTTTTTTCTACAAGTTACACAGTCTTGGGTATTTTTTATAGTAGCAAAATAGACACTTGGCCTAACCCCAGTATATAGCAGTAGCCCTACATTTTCCTGATGACCAAGGGCAATTACCAGCATCAGTATAGTAGGTAACCACTTGTCTGATTTCTGGCAGGAGGAGCCCAAGATGACCAGGAGGTACCACAGCTTCAAAGTGAGTGGCACACTTTTCAGGTGTCTCCAGGTACAAGATCTTCACCCCAAAGAAAACCTGAAGTTTTGAAGACAAGAAGGAAAAGTTCCCCAGTGGGTCAGTGGGATTGATGATAAGGGTGGCCGATTTTATTTCCCTGCCTCATTGCCAGACCCAGCTATGTGTACTCTGTTTTGAGGGATACACACATCATCCTATAACAGCCATTGCTGCAAAGTACCCACTGTGTCTTGAAACAGAACACCCCAAACCCCCAGAGTGCCTCCTGTAAACTGGCACCTTGCTCTCACTTTACAGGACCATGCCAACATTTGGGTTGGTGATTTCTGGCAGATTCACCATAGTAGGACCCACAGATCCTGGGTTTATCTCCTTTGTGGAAAAGCTGACCTATTGTTCTGAGGTAAAGTGATTCAACAGCCCACGACAACAAATGAGATGTCACATAAGCCTGAGGAGGGGAACACCATTTGAGGCCTGCAGACAAAAACATCAAATGCACATCTAGAAGATACACCCACTGCAGTGCACAAGAGTTTGAGACTATTCATCAGCGATGCCAATGTCATCCAAGATGCAGGAAGGGCATGAATGTGCTCTAGATTGAAGGAGAGGCTGAAATGTAGCTCAGTGGCATGAGAGCCTGGCTGGCAAGTGCAAGGTCCTGAGTTTGATTCCCATACAAAAAAAAAAAAAAAAAAAAAAAAAAATATATATATATATATATATATATATATTGAAGGAGACTACAGAGATGTGATAAATGACAGGCACTGTGGTGTACATCTTTAATTCCAGCACTTGGGAAGCTGAGGCAACAGGATTAACAAGTTTGAGTCTTGCATGAGCAAGTTAGTGAGCTCTTGTGTCAAAAAAGTAAAATAAAAAGCTGGGAATACAGCTTGGTGCAAAGGCCTTGGGTTCAATACAAAGAGAGAGAAAGAGAGTGAGAAAGAGAGAGGAAGGAGATGAGGAAGAAGAGAGGAGGAAGAAAAGGGAGAAAAGAAGGAGGAAAGGAGGGGAGAAAAGGGAAGAGAAAGGAAAGGGACAGGAGAGAGGGGAAGGCATGAAAGCAAAGTCAACGCTTCATCTGAGGTTGGATCCTAAATTTCAGGGAAAGACAAGCTATAAAAATTGTTTGGGGATAATTAAAACAATTATTAACACTGTAGAAAAGTACTGTGTCAATATTGGAATTACTGTTGAGAATATTTCTATTCTTCGCAGGCGCACACAGAAATAATAAGAGTAAAGAACAATGATAAGCAACTTACTCTCAAATGATTCAGGAAAAGTATTAGGACTACAGAACATGAAAGCAGAAAGACAGAGCCAAAGAGAGACAGAGAGCCACACAGAGAGTTGGAGAAAGGCAAAGATGAAGAGCAAAGAGCTGAAGGAGCAAGTGTTAAACCGCAGTGAATCTGAACAAAGTATGTGTGAGTGTTCTCTGCACATTTTTTGCATCATTAAGTTTGAAGTTATTTCCAAATCAAAGTTTAAAAAAAAAACTCACCCAACTCCAGTAAACAAATACTAATGCATAACTTTCTCTGCACCAGCCCTTGGGGACACAAGTATGACAGACTTAGCTTCTGTTTCCAGGAACCCTGGACCAACATAAAGGACACCAGCTCCTGAGCTAGGACCCTCAATCTTGTATTCATTTTCTGAGGGACAAAAATTTCCTTCTAACCCATTGGCATGGACACTGTTCCCTTTGGTCAGTGGTCTGATCTCCCCTGAGTAATCTGTCTCACACATGCTGGAATCCCACGCTCACCAACCACAGTGGAGTCCAATCAAGAGGCTGTGCATGGAGGCTGGTTTCAGCTCCAGAGTAGAGAAAGCAGAGTCTCCTGCCCATTTCCTTCCAGGATACCTGGAAAGTAGAGCTACAAGTGAGGTGGATGTGGCTCTCCCTGGAACATCAGAGGCCTCCAGGGCCGAGCAGATGCAGTAATTCTGTCACTGCACTGGGATCACTGAAGCCTTCGTGTTGGAGTCCCTCTTGCTTACCCAACTCCTCAGGTGCAAGAGCAAGACATGCTCTGGGCTCCTGTCCAGTTCTGTGTCATGAGGGGAACTGAGCTTTTGGGCCAGACTAACTGGATTTGTCTGTATTGCAGTTATAAGCAAGAAATTAGGAGAAACTGAGTAAATCATGTCCCAACTTGCTACTTCTGTCTCCAGCCTGCAGCAGGCATTTTAAAAGACAATTTTGAAACTGGACAAGCAAAAAAACAGACCCTTCCTCTCTGATCGAGTGCTGTGGGACCGGGCAGTGAGCGGTTGGAGCAGGCCTGGGACTGCACAGCCGTGGTTTTCCCAAAGGACAGCCTGGATTCAGGTGGCTTCACAGCAATGACATCATGGGGACTAACTTCCTCTCTTGGATTTATGTGGAATCATCTTTGTGGACAGTGCATCTATTCTGCAGAGAACCGGCTGTGCCCAGGAGAGGTGGGACTCTCTGACAGCCTCCTTACCTGTAGGGTGGGTTTGAAGCCAGCTGAATCTCACAGGTAGAGGTGGAGCCTGAACATCATCTGTTGGATTTTTCTGCAAGTGCTCACTTGCTGTTCCACCTCTGTGCATTATAATACAGCACGACTCTTCAATTCTGCCAACAGGTCTAGGAATTCCATTTCTCCACCCTCAAACACCTGCATCCTGTTCTTCAGTGTGGAAGTACATGGATTATTAAGGGAATCTAAACACACTCATTGTGTGACTACAAGGACACAAAAACATGTCTCTCCTTTTAATCCAAGATCCACTAGCTTTCCCAAGTTTCCTCTGGCCAGAGAAAATGCCTTCTCTTTATGTCCTTCTTCTCCAATGACCCCAAAATGATGAGGACCTGCACAGTGTCCAAGAAAGCCCACTGATTGCCCTGCTCCCAGCCCCTGTTGGCCTTCAGGTGGGGCCCACCCAGACTGGGCAGTGCCACCAGCACGGCCACACCATCATGGCAACCATCTTGCTGCCACCACAGCAGAAGAACTGCCACCCAGATGCCGTGTCCCAAACAAGCAAAAGTGCTCCACACACACCCCAGTTATCCTTGTGGCATAAGGCCACATCCTCAAACTCTTCCACCTCAGGAGGTAAATTTCAAAATTTTCAATACAAGAAGTAAAATTGAGTTTTTATATAGTTATTTACCATATTTCCCCCAAAATAAGAACTATCCAGAAAATAAGCCCTAGCATGATTTTTTTGGATGCTCATAATATAAGCCCTACCCCCAAAACAAACCCCAGTTAAGATCATCAGCCAGAGAGATGTGTTTTGTGTGTCTTGGCAATACATGATGACATAATGAATTATAAAATAATATTAACACATGATTAAACATAAATAATAATATTGATATTAATACCTAAAATACATGATAATACAAGTTATAATTCAGTATTTATAATTACCCAAGCAGGGACTGGATGAGGGGTAAATGCTTCTGTAAACAGATGAACTTGAGATTTATTGCCAAACGAGCAATGAAACAGAGCACAGACACAACACAAACAACACGCCTGCTTGACAAGCGCCGGCGTGGTGGTGTCTAATACGAATCTTCAGAACCCAGCCCATCGTGTGAGTAATGGACGTACTTGATGAGGCCTGTGAAACAAAGACGTTTTCTGAGTTTGTGCCTGCAATTTTTTGTCCCTTTTGTGTGGAGGATCATTCTCAATTGTCATCGTTTTTGTTGCCACTCCTGTCTCCTAAGTCTTCAGTTAACACCATTTAATGGAAACTCTTTGAAGCCTACTGCTTTACTTTTCTCATTGCTGAGACAAAACACTCAACACCCAAAGTTAAAGAGGGAAAAGTTTACTTAGCTCACAGCCTGTGGAGGTTTCAGTCCATAATCAGCTGGCTCCAGGGCAGGGCCACACATGGCAGAGGAGCACCACTCAAGGTGGCAGAAAACATCAAAAGCAAGAAAAGGAAGAAGCCTCCTCTAAGTTCCTAACATTGTATGCAGGCTACCCACTCTAGGGTACCTGCTCACAACTCTTTGGGAAGCTACAGCTGCGCGTTTGTAGCACTCACACCCTCAATCCCAGCACTGGACTGTGAATCAATCACTAAGTCTAGTTCTAGTGCCTCTGAAAGCCCAACCCTTCATTACATGAGGCTCTGGGGGGACATCCAGACACAAACAATAACATCCAGCCTGCAAAAGGTCATGACTCAGGTGAAGGATTCATGAGATAAAATCACTGACAGTTGTGTTGCCAATGCAGTGACAAAAAGTATTCATTCAGGGAGAGCTCTGTTGCTGGACATGAGAGATTGGAGTTAATGGTTCCACAGGAAGTGGGGTCACAAGAAATTCAGGCCAAAATTCAGGGTTTGGAAAGTTATGACAATATTCCAGGAGAAGATGACATGACTATAAATCTGCATTGAATAAATGCAGATTTTTGTACATGAATATAGATTTTCTACATGAATAAATATAGGTTTTATACATGAATAAATATAGATTTTGTATATGAATAAAATGTAAATTGCTGTATGTGAAGAAAATAAGACAGCCCCTGAAAATAAGCCCTCCTGTATCTTGAGGAGCAAAATTTAATATAAGACCTGGTCTTATTTTGGGGGAAAATATGGCATTAATTGACCTAGCATATAACAAATTCTTTAGATTATCCAAATGACTATATCTTTCAATCCAAAAAATATTTCTGCAAGAAGAGTGGCAGAGTTTAACATTTTCAGAAAAACTCTTGGAAGTCTGGCAGAAAAGAAAACAGCTGGATTTTCATATTTGCTTCCACAATCAGTGCCTAAGCTGTCACATATCATGTAGCCTCTGGAAAATTCCATCATATGCTCCTAGGAGAATGAGAATGAAACTGGCAGAGATGTTCTTCGTATTATTGTGCAGGATGGTTTTGACCTCTTATATCCTGGGAGGCTGGATGGGTGCAGCCTCCCGGGTGCAACCATCGTGACTTCATGTACAGTTGCTGGGAGTTGTACAGTTGACTTCATGTACAGTTGTGGCTTCAGTACCACATGGCCCTGACTCAAAATGCAGCTCACTACTTACTAGTTGTACGTCTTTCTCTGCTCTCTTCCTTATCCCAATCAACAAGCACATACTGAGAGCCCACTGTGTATCAGGTGCAGTTCTCAGTGCTGAGCATTTGTCCTCGAACCAAAATCCTTATGTTGAAATCCTAAGCTCCGGGCTGATAGCATTGAGCCTTGGGGAGGTAAATAGGTCAAAAGGCTGAGGCCTTTGCAAATGGAATTCGTGTGCCCTTATATATAGATAGACTCCACAGAACTTCTGCTGTCTTTCCTCACGTGATGATACAAGAGAACAGCTGTGTATCAGAGCCGACCATGCTGGCTCGCAGATCCACGATTCCAAGCAGTGAGAACAGACCTTGGCCCTCAGGCGCAGCCCCCTGACCGACTAAGACACAGTCCCTCTACTGGGTCTATAGAGCTGGAATTCTGGAGGAAGGATGATCAGATCTGGGCTGTTCATCAGGGAATGCATGCAAAGTGCTCTTTATACAGCAATGCTGCTATTTTTTTAATACTCAATTCCTGGGTGGAGAAACTAAGAGGTTCAACTGTTTTCCAGGGTCACTATGCTAGGAATTAACAGCCAAGAATTAACCCAAATCTTTTTTTTTTTTTTTTTTTTTTTTGGTATCTGGGATCAAACTCACGGCCTTGTGCTTGCCAGGCAGGCACTTAAGCCACTGAGCTAAATCCTCAGCCCAAGAATTAACCCAAATCTTAACCACAAGGCACACTACAGATTTCCAGGCCCCACTCTTTCTCTGTCTCATGTGCCAGTATGGAGATAGGAGAATGTAGCTAAGGCAGGATGCTCTAGAAATGCACCTCTAGAAATTGCTAGCCCATTCATAAATGGAACTGAGGACATGACATGTGCATTCAGATAACATTTTAGATCTTCACCCCTCACCCTAAAGGTTCTATGCTCTCAAATCTTGGGGTTCTTAAGCTGCAAAGGGCCTTAGGCAGGATCACACCACACTCAAGAGTCACACATGAGTTGGGGAAGTTCCCGGGGGCCTCTAGAAATGTCAAATTTACTTCCAAATGAGATGCTTAAAAGGAAGTAGCTGCACATGTTCTGTACACATTTGCATTTCTTTCCACACTCAGTGGCCACCTGAGACACTGCCAAATGTCTGTCTGAGCCATGGAGGCCAAGGCACAGCCCGGGAGTTGGGTTGCATCTCAGCAGCAGCCAGGGTTGGCAGGCGGTCTCCCCTCACCTGCCCTCCAAGCGCTTCCTCACCTGTCCTCTGGCCCTTCCTCCAAGGTCTTCTCTGTGGCCACTTGCAGAGTTTTAACATTATGTTTGATGACCCCAAGTCTTTAGCTATGGCCTCATCCTCCCATTACATGCCAGGCATGACTATCCAGTAGCTACCCCATGCTCCCCTTGGATGTTCCATAACAAGCATCCCAAGGCCCCTCATCAGCTGCTCGTGATCCAGGCTAAGACATGTTACCTCTTTGGTAGCCTTCCAAACTGCCAGGTTCTGAAACTCTCCTCCACCTATGTGGACAACAGCTTCCACTGGACACTTGCAGGAGACACGTGTTTGGAGCATAATCCCTACCCAAAGCTCCCACACTCGGCTCTCCCTGACCTCTGAGCTTGCCACGTTGCCACAGAGGGCTTAGTTTTCTGCAAACTGGGCAATCCAGGTAACTGAGAGTCAACTGATTCCAGAGATAGACTAGGAGGTGGAGCACTCAGATATAAGGGGGTCAGATGGAGCCCTGATCTGTCCATCTTGTCCTCCATCCCTTTCCAAAACCAGGAACCCCTTCCAGCAGGACTGACAGCCACCTCCAGAATGGGGGCTTTAGGAGGGGCTATCTGCACAGCCAGACCACAGACCAAGGAGGCCCAGCCCCAGAGCATCGACCCTGGATGGAAGCAAGAGTGATCGCTGCCCTTGGCACCTCCCTCACATCCAGTTTAGGGGTGCCATCTCTGGGCTTGTTGGTTCACTCAGTTTCAGTAGCTCAGACTACTATTACAGGTATGGATTGAGATGCCTGCTGTTTTCAAATTGACCTCCAGTGCTCGTCTCTGAGTCATCAAATCTCTCTCCACTCAGACCCATATACCTCAGTGCTGAGCTCCTGTGTTACTATCTACAGTAAAGAGCTTGTCTCTCCCCCAGCAGAGTCACATTCTGCCAATGCCACACCTATGGCCTCATGGACCAGCTGGGCTAGGTGCCTTGATGCTCACAGAGTCTGTGTCCCCACCACCTTTGCTGTGATACTGCTGCTCCCTCTGAGAACCCCTGAAAGTCAGCAGGCTGCTGGGAGGCAGCGTGGGCTGTGCTTAGCACAGAAGAGGGGAGAAGTCACAACACCGGGAAGACCATGGTTCCCTCCCCACATCCCTTCTGCGACCCTGGGCAGGTGTCTTTACCTCTCTGAACTCAGCTCCTCTCCTGTGAAACTTGGGCTAATGATCCCCATAGCACAGGGCATGGGGATGGAGGAGATCCTGCACACGTTGTTCCTGGTACCCAAAAGGCCTCAGAGGACGGTACCAGGCTCTGCAGCATCCGCGGCACTGTGCAAACTGACCGAGACTGACTTTGCAGGATGAGCTGGAGACTTGGTGGTGCTGACAGTGACAGGCTTGGAAGGGGCCGGATGGGGCCACTCATTGGGATGGGAATCCAGAGCTGACAATGAGGGTGTAGGGTTAGGACATAGTGTGAGTGCATCCTCCAGAGGCTGTAAGCTGGCAGCCGGGCGACAGTGCAATGATGGTGGGACACTGAAGGGCGGGGACCTGGGGGGCGGGGTTCTGGGATGCTCCAGGGGCAAGGGTCACTATGGTCTCACAGAGTGGATTAATTCTCACAAGAGCAGGTTGCTAACAAGCGAGGCCCTCGGTGCACTGGGTTCCTACACCGCCATCTCCCCTTCTATTTCTCCACTACACTGTGGTGTAGACGGAGGAGACCTCAGCATCGTAAACCCAGACTTACAGAACTGTGAATTAAAGAACCTCTTGTTTTTGTAAAATATCCTGCTTCTGGCATCTTGCTGCAATAACAACCAAGAAAAAATAACAAACTAAGACAAGATGCTATGGTAGGCGACACAGCAGTAGCTTCTAATTTTCTCACACTTCCCTGCACCCATGAAGTCAGGAACCCCCACCACCCAAACACACTAGCTCTGGGCTTGGTCATGCAACTTTCTTGGGACAAGAAGATAAGAGAAAAATGTAACAGAATCTAGTACTTAAAGGGGCTGGCTCCTCAGAACTGGCCCTATCATAGGTTTTTTGGAGTTTGCAACCAGCACATTTGCAAGCCCAGGCCAGCCTGCCAGAGGGTGAGAGACTATGTGTACTGGGAACCCTGCTTTCCAAGAGGAGTGTGTGGCAAACCAGTGTTCCTCCCGGCCTAGACGGAAATGCCCAGTGGAACTCAGCCTAGACGGAAATGCCCAGCCCTGTCAACCTGCAAAGCAATGAGCTAAATAATCATTTCAACTCATTAAGCTTTGTAAGCACAAAGCTTGATTGTTGCACAGCAAAAGCTAACAGACACATCTGTTTTCTTAGGCTTGGCAGGGGAGTCCTGGAATTAAGGAGAGAAAAGCTACAGGACTCATTGTCTGGGGGGGAGAAAGACTTGTGCATGTAAGGATAGAACATGGGCTTAAAGTTAAGAGTCAGGTGAGCACTAAGTACTTAGAATGCTCGGAGAGAAACTTCAATTGTCCTGGAAGGACCCCACTTATTCCTCCCAGAAAGTGTCTATCACATGTTTAACAGGAGCCAGGCTCTATGCCAGGCCTGCTTCTTAGGTGCAGGTCCTCTATCCTAGGTACTCTCCTCTGCTCACTGCTCCTGAGTGAAGGCAGGGCGATCACCCTCACTTACAGAGAGGAAAGGGCAGAGCAGAAATTTGAAGCCAGGTGGTTTCATGCGATAGCTCAAGGTTAGAGTTTTCCTACCTTCAGTGGTGATAGACACAAAATCCAGCAGGTGTCATGTAGAAGAGAACCCTCCAACCACGCATGTCAGCTCTGAGACACACCCATGCAGAAGGGGGCAGGTACTCAATGGCGAGTAATTCACTCTCAACTCTTCTCTACCCAAAAGAACAAATGCCCATTTTACCCTCTACTCTTGGGGAGTGGAGGAACCAAGTGTTTGATGAGGACGGGAGCCAGTGGGGACAGCGCTTCCCTCCCTCCAGTGATGATCTTGTCATCCAGAGAAGTCTGATGGGAAGGGACAGACAGTACCAAAAACCCAAGAAGTCAGGGCAAGCATCCCAATGCCTGCCTGTTAGCAGTTAGATGAAACAAGGTAAGAAAAATCATACCAAGTTCTTTCCTTTATGAATTTCTAAACAACCAACAAAGCCCTTCCATATGTATTATTCTAGCTCTACTTATGTTCATGCTTCATGGGAAATACAATTTCACTTCTTTGTACCTGCAAATAGAGAGGACAAATATGATTTACTGATGTGACACTTGGCATACTGTAGTATGCCAAGTATGACATCAACATACTTTAGTATGTTGATGGGATTATGTCAAATGTGCTCAGAGATTCTCAATAAGGGAGATACACGCAGACCAAAATTGATTAGCAGTCAATATTTACTGGGCACCCTGCACTGTGTTAACCACTTTTCATGTATCAGATCTGTTGATGCTCTTGACAAGGATCAGAAAATAGGGGAAGTTTTAAAGATGGAGATGTTGGCACTTAGCTGAGAACTTGCAATTTACTTGATGTCACACGATGGGGAAGTGACAGAGGCAGGATTTAAATCATGGCAACTTGGTGTCCTGGCCCACATTTTTAGCCATTTGTACAACTGTCCCAATTTAAACACATGATGCCAAGCTTAGAGGAGATGGTTTTTCAGGGACTCCAACAACGAACAGGAAGAATAAAGAAATGTTCATTCTAAGATACTGTGTCGACCAAAAATATTTAAGGCTGAACTCAAAGTTTCTAGCTCAATGGCTTTTAAAGGGAAGTTAGGTATGTAGTCAGAGGACCCTCCTGGGCAGTGAGTTGTTAGGTGACGTTGTCACTGCAGGAGCAACATAGCATGACTTGGACAAACCTGGACGCCCC
Organism: Hydrochoerus hydrochaeris; assembly: GCA_004027455.1. Classification (NCBI taxonomy): domain Eukaryota; kingdom Metazoa; phylum Chordata; class Mammalia; order Rodentia; family Hydrochaeridae; genus Hydrochoerus; species Hydrochoerus hydrochaeris. The sequence continues at coordinate 7,197 of PVLA01015249.1, read as the reverse complement.
GGTCTACCTTCAGTGAGGTACAGCTGCTGTTCCTGCCTTAGGCCTGTGCTGTTCCTGTACCAAATGCTGAGCCAGCAGTGAGACCTTGGCCAGGGTTCGTGAATCTCAACATGCTGGAGCACAGGCCGGAGCAGGGAGGGCGTGGTGAGGACCTGAAAAAGCCGGAGCTGCAGGACCCCTGCATAGCCCTGGGCAGCTGTGGGGCCCGAGCTGCGCCGAGAGCGTGGAGCCAGCCAGGCGAGGACACAGACCGGCCAGGACTGCACCCGAAACGCCACACAGCATTTCTATGAGATTTTTCTTCAGTCCTGAATTAATCTTAACTAATGTATTTTTACTTAATAAACTTAGTTAAAAAGTAATTTGACTCATTTTAATAGTACTCAGTTTAAACCTACACTGTACGGCTTTACCAAAATATTTTCTTTACATACTTATTCTTAAAAGCTTTTTCTATTTATTTTTCTTTTTAAACTATTTCTTTATTGTTGGCCACTAGAGAAATGCAAGTTAAAGCAACACCGAGATCCTGCCTTACCTCAGGGACAATAGCTGTTGTCAAAAATCAAGTAAGAAGTGTTGGTGTGGCTGCCGGAAAAGGGACCCTTCCGATTGTCGCTGTGAATGTAACTCAGCGTAACCACTGCGGAAATCAGCACAGTTTCCTTCAAACACTAGTACTAGAAACATAAATAAAATATTATCACTCTAATCAATTGGCCAGGGCTTAGCCACAATGACATACTAACTCACAGATGAGGCTGGGATTCGTCATACAATTCCACAAAGCTATGGGTTGAGTAAAATGAGGAAAGATGTGGGTAGCAGAATGAGCACATCCATCCTGAAACACTGCAGGTTACTAAGGGTCTGCGTGGCCTGGCCATCCACTTCTACCTCTGACGGCCCACAGCCCCCGGTCGGCACCACCCTCCATGTCACCACGCTTACCACTTCCCTCCTGCCCGCTGGGGACATTTCCCCACGCCCCGGCCACTTCCTCTGCCCAGCTGAGCCTCTGCAGAACTTTTGTCTCCCCAACTTCTTCACTTCACTCTCCCTTTCGAACCTCACTCTCCCATGCACTGCTCTGAGGACCCTCTCCCATGCCCGGCGTCACCTGGCCCCAACTGGCTTCCTCTCCTCTGAGCCCTACTCCCTTCGTCCTTCCCGCTCATGGTGCCTGGACAGTGTGCTGCTCCGGCTCTTCACACTCCTGTCTCTCCTGGGCTTCAGGGATCCTAGGCGGGCCCCAGGGCTTCCTCACCTCTTCCTCTGGAGCCTCTCCCGAACACAGGGAGGCTCCCAAAACTCCACCGTCACCAAAACTCTTCTTTGCAGTGTCCTGCACCACTCTCAGGAGGAGAGCTATTAGGGTCCAGACATGGCCAAATGTATTTTTCCTTTTTGGAAAAAAAAATGTGAGTAAAATCATTTATATGTCTCTAATACCAGAACTGTAATAAAGAAATGCACTGAGATGTCTTATATCCATGTCTTCACCTACCTCATTAATCTGTACCCCCAAGGAATCATTTTAATTGGTTTCTCTCCTGCTTACTAGTGTTCATGCATATGCAAGCAGATATGAATATATGTCTGTTTTCCTCCATTTTTTATGCAAGGGCCAACACCCTTCTGCTTCTTGGTTTTCTCCCCTGAAACAACACATCCTAACAACCTTATTGTGTAAGTAAAAAGGCAGCAGCCCTAATTCACCCTATGGCAGTGCAGAATCCCACTGTGTATATGTGGCATTGCCTTTTTCACAAGTTCCTCTGTGTCATTACAAACAGTGCTGCAGATGTCATTTCATATACAGGGAAATGAATCTGAAATAAATTCCAAAATGGGCTTTCTGTGTCAAAGGGTAAAGGCATTTGTCACTTAGGGAGCTACTATGGACCGGCATTGCTAAACTTAAGACAAAAAAAAAGAAAGCCAAAATTTGAAAAAAAGGCTATCTTCCAAGCATTTTTAAAATCATCTTTTCTAAGGAAATAGGCCATGAAGACAGGCAAATTATCTCATTGTCACCGGGTATTCTGTCACACCACAGTGGATTAGGGTGGGCTCCAGGTGTGGGAATCTCTCTGGCTTTGCTCCTTCTACAAACTCCAAGCATCTCAAACCGTGATTTTCTTGGCATTTACAAAAAGGTAATTTCTGCCTGGGGTTTGTACCACTACAAAGATTTTAATGGAGTTAGAGACAAAATGACAAATTCCTCACATTGGAGACACTATCCTGGAAGCAGACACCTGGGATGCTTTAGAAACTCTGCCACTGAGCAGATCACAGGGCCATCTGTGGTTCCCGAGGGCACGTCGGGGAGGAGACGGCAGGCGCAGTCTCCCTGGACCTCAGCAAATGTGCTGCAGCCTGGCTGTGGACCGTAGCCCAGGGTCCATCTGCACTCAGTTCTGCCTTCTCCAAACAGGCGCCTGTCTAGCAGCTCGAACATCTTCTGTCAGCCAAGGCTGTAATCCTGGTCTGCAGGGTCCTGTCAAGGTCATATGGAACCGAGAGCTGATAAGGGCTAGAGAGAGGCAAGAGCACTAATGTCCTCCAGGAACTTCTGCAAGAGGCCGGGCCAAGATATGCAAGTGATCATGCTTCAGGACCTTGTGTAGTGGGGCAAGATGATGGCCACTCCATGGGGCTCTCGGGTGAGCCCAGAGCCAGGTGGGCCTCCATGACACAGAGCGATTCAGGACATGAGGAACAGAGGGCTATGAGGGGGCAGTGTCGGCTTCCGGTCCCTGGCTCCTCCTCCGCACCTTCTCTTTTCAGGCGATGTGTTCTCTTCCCACTGGATCTTGGCCACAACACCCACCTGACCTCACCTAGCATTCTCTTTCCCACCCTCACTACAATGGCCATAGGGGGCTTTCCCGCTGGAGTCTAACCTGCAGCTACTCCCTCAAAGGCCAGCCATGGTCCCCAACCCAAGGGGAGGGTGGTCTGGCCTCCTTCCAACCCAACTCCCAGCCCTGGCCACACGGGGCTCCTGGCTGCTCCTCCACCATCGGAGTCGGTCCCCCTCCATGGCATGGTCCGTGCTGGCCCTACTCCCTGCCTGGGCACCACCCAGCCCAGACCTGGAGCCCCTCCCTCAACCCCTCCTGGCCACTGGCTTCTGAGATCACCACTGTCCCCTTCCACTGCATCCCTTACTGGCCTTGACCTTTCCTCATGGCACATTTCACAGGTTCATATGCTGTTCACTTTACTAACATGGTCCCTCCTCCTGTCCCCTCACTGCACACTGAGATAGAAGCTCCACAAAGGCAAGGGTTCTAGTCTGCTTTGCTCCCCTCTGCAACTTGCAACTCTAAACCAGTGCTGAGTGTGCTGTGGAGCCCATACAGCTGTGGGATAAGTCAATACCAGGATGAGGGATCCAGGGCCCACAGGAGACTTCACTTGCCTGGCCCCAGGAGGGGCTGGTTAGAAACCCATGCTCAGAGCCCACACCAGCCTGCCTCATGCTGACTGAGAAAGACCAGCATCTCCCACGATAAGAGAGGATGCTCTGCCTCGGGGCCTGTCACGCCAGTGAGGGACAGTATTACGAGTAGAGCTGTCCCTGAGATTGCCCACCCTGCCTTCTCTCTGCGCTGGCCTCACAGGGGCTCAGGTAACCCACAGGCTCTGCTTCATGTCCACACAGCCTATCTGTGGTGCAGGGGTCACAGGACTGCCTTGCTCGCCTGCAGGTGGACCTGGATCCAAAGACTGTCAGCTAAGAGTGACCTCAGCATCTGGCCAGGACAGCAGTTCAAGCAGAGCAAGCAGCAAGGGACATCATTTCTTTTCAGCAATGCTTCCTCTCCTTAGTCTGCATGTGATGTCCAGGCCATGGGGTGGTCATTTTCAGACACACATCTGTGCCATTTACACCAGCTACCCACAGAGTGCATTCCTGGGTATAGCGGGTCTGGACTGCAGTAGGAGGCAGTGGGTCCAAGGGCATGAGAGGAGAGGAGGAGAGCTGCCAGGGAAAAGCCAGGGCCCTCTGTAACATGGTCAGAGGGATCACTCCTCCTCATCCTAGGCCATTGCTGGGACATGACAGCTTTTCACAGAATCACATATTAACTGCATCCTCGCTATCTCCCTGCTCCCACCAGTGCTGCCCCAAGGAGGGGAGGCCTCTGCCCAGCACCCAGAGTGCTCCTTGAAGTGTGGAAACCCAACTGCACTCTCCTCTGTTCAAATCCTGGTGGTGCTTGTTGGATCTTTCTAATGGCTTGGGAGCTCTGGGTTCCTGCCTGGACTCACCTCTTGCCCTCTCCTCATTTCCATGACCCTCACCAGCCACACCACCCTTATGATGCCAAGGGTGCTGTCACCACAAGGCTCTTATCCTTGCCTCCCCTGCCTGCAGCCCTTGACCTCTGGGTCCCCCTGCCAGGCTGCCCTGCCTTCTGCTCCACCTTGGTGGTGTCTTCCTGGCCACTGTGCTTGTGCATGACACACACATACAGCATTTCCTCCCACAGTGTCCATTGCCACTGGACACACAGAATAGCCATGTTTCAGTCTGTATGTTTCTCATCACCACCACCAGAACAAAGGCTGTGCTGGACCAGAGGCTTCCTCCATTTGATTTGCCACTTGCAACAGAGCTGGCCAGCAGGAGATATTCGATTAACATTTTCTAATGAACTGAAGTGAAAGGTTTCAATGGGTGCTAATTCCCATGCACTCTGGAGCCACACCACCAAAATTATTTTTTCCTTTTGATCTCATGCAACAAACAAAAATGCACTTTTCATCGGCTACTTCTGCTGAAGGGAGCAGTCTGCGCTTATGCCACACACATGTGAACACACACGAACACATGAATACACACACATGCACACACACAGTAGTACTAAAAAATGTTTCCAGAGGAAAGAAGCTGAGCAGCCAACTCAAGGACATGATAAACAGCAGCCAGTCGCTGCCTTCTGAAGACTGCATTAGCTCACTGCCTGACCCCCAAAGCCCAGCTTTGTTGTCTGCATGCAGCGTTTCTCAGAGCATTGGCCCAGACTAGTGGCAACACTGTCTGAAACTTACTGGGAGTCTGAATTCTTGAGACCCTACCCCAGTCAGAAACTTGGAGCGGTCAGCTCAGCACTCTGTCTTGACAGAGCCTCCGGGAGAGTCTGACACCCTAAAGATAGAGGACACGACTCCTTGGATAAATAAGAATGTGCTGAGGAACATGAAGGGTAGAGAATGGGCACCACTGTAAGGGCTGTGTTAAGCTGCGCACTGAGTTTTGGCTTTAGCATATCGGGCTGCGACATAAAAACATCAGGGGTGAGAGGAGCTGAGTCCCGAGAGAGGGGACACCCTATTGCTTCCCCATCACTGATCACCTACTCCAGTTCCGCTGCTCTTGTCAGGCTGGTGTGAAGTGAATTAGCAATGTCACTGGCTTCCCAAGGGACAGGTGCCAAACTCACAGCCACAAGTATCACCCCTGGCACTCCTTGGTCTGCACTATGAGGCCAAGTAAGAATCGCAGAACTGAACCGCCTTGAAGATCAAACACCCTTCACCTGCTCAGAGCTGCCTTCATCCCCAGCCCCGGCCATGGCAGCTCCAGCTCAGGGGAAATGCGGACGCAACACATGGAAAGGCAGGAGGCAGCCGGCTCGGCCTCTGCCCGAAGCATTACTGCAGGTGTGTGAACACGAACTCGGGGTTGATGGTGTCCTCAGCATCTGCCCAGTCCGCAGCTGGACCAGGAGCAAGTGTTTCTGGAGAAAATTACACAATTTCCAAAAAGAGGAATCACTTCCCTGAAAGTAAAACTTTCCTACCCGAGCCAGAGGCCTTGGGATTGTAGACAGGAACACAGAGGGGAAGCTGCTGAAAGAAGAAGGGGGCTGGAGAGACACCCTCCCGGCACGCCCCTGTGACCCCTCCCCAGCCAGCTCCCATGCCCCCCAGCGCTGTCAGTGGCTGGACCGAATCCACTGGAGAGTCCAGCGCCCCACACTTTTGTCACGTTCCACCCATGGGGCCTTGGGACACTTAGATCCTGTCCGCAACTGCACGATAGAACACGCTGTGGTGGGATCTCAGAAGAGAACCAGCTGGTGATGCAGGGATTCCTTCTGCTGTGTACCCCAAAGCGCTGGACACAGGGACTCAAACAGGTGTGGACACAGCAACCTTCTCCACAGCAGCTAAAAGGTGGGTGCACGGGGAGCCGGTGGATGAACACCATGCTTGCATATGAGACCGTTGCTCAGCCTTCTAAGGAAGGGAGTTCTGACTTAGGCTAGAGCACGGATGGACTTTGAGAACTCAGGCTAAGTAAAACGAGCAAGTCAGGAGAGGATGAGTATCTTACGGTTCCCCTTCCGAGAGTCCCAGTTCCCTGGGAAGAACGAGGCACAGTTCACAGGTAAAGGGTGTCTCAGCTTCCGGTGAGGAGAAGGGGCAGGGATGGATAGTGGTCCTGACTATCCAGGGATGTGCACGTACTTGGCGAAACCGAGCTGCACACTTAAAATGGAGCTACTTGGGAGGCTGAGGCAGGATTTTAAGTTAGAGGTAACTGAGTTTGGCCCTGTCTCAAAAACTAAAGAAAGTGTCAGTGACATAGCTCAGTGTGAAAGCCTCAGTTCAACCCTTAGTACCAACAACAAAACAGTAAATTTGATGTCTGGTACCTTCCACACAGCAACACAGCACTTCAAAGCCACAAGCCCTCTCATCCTCTCCAGCTTTCTTCCCACCCTCTCGCATTTCCTGCATCCCATGCTTCCTTCAGTCACCTTGTTTATATTCCAGCTGTTTGGCACATGATTTTATCTGCCAAGAACGTTCTTCCTTTTATTCTTCACATGTCCTGTGAATGAGACACATCTACTCCTTTGACTATGTGGAAGAGCCTGGGTAGATGGTACAGACACTTCCTCCTCCTTCTGGGCCACTTAGATCACCACCACCTGAAAAAAGGCTGTGCATGCCTGGTCTCCACACACCTGGTCTCATGCTCACACCTGGTCTTCCTGACATACCTGGTCTCCTGCATCTGCCTGGTCTCCACACACCTGGTCTTGTGCTCACACCTGGTCTTCCTGACATACCTGGTCTCCTGCATCTGCCTGGTCTCCACACACCTGGTCTTGTGCTCACACCTGGTCTTCCTGACATACCTGGTCTCCTGCATCTGCCTGGTCTCCACAC
>PVLA01015248.1:0-26232 GCA_004027455.1 Hydrochoerus hydrochaeris | reverse complement strand
ACCCTCCTCATCCTTCCCTTCCCACACACCATTTCCCAATACTATTTCATTAGAAATTAAGACTCAATGTGAATTTTCAAATTAAGTTTATTGGTACAATTTAGACATAAATGCTGATCACATTCATCGTGAGGGACTTGTGCATGTACATGATGCATCTCAGTTTCTGTTTTATCCTACTCCTCTCCCCTCACTTCAGCCCATTTTGCCCTTATTTGTAAAGTTTTGTTCCATTTCATATTTTTTCTCATTCTTTGCTTTTCCCTTTTTCCTACCCCACCCAGTTTTTTTTAAAAATATCTTCCTATTTCATAATATCTATTATGCAGTTTGTTTGTATCTGCTCATTCAGCTTTTCATACCTGAGAGACAATGTCATATTTACAGATACTTGTGTGATTTATCAACTTAAGAATATGTTCTCCAGGGACATCTATATATCTAGAAATTTCTCAAGTTTATGTTTTATGGCTCAGTAGTACTCAATTATGTTAAAATAAAACATATCATTTTTATACATTCATCTGACAATGGGGATAATGACTGTTTCCGAGATTCAGCTATTACAATTTTGCTGCTATCACCATGGGTGTGTATATATCAATGTGATATGGTGTCTTTAATTCTTTTGGAAAGATACCAAGAAGGCTCATAGTTGAGTCAAATGAGATCATTTGTCCTAGATTTTGAGGAACAGTCCCATCAATCTTCACAGGAGTTACAACAATCTACATTCTCACAAACAGTGGAGAGAGGTTCTTTTTTCTCTAGAATCCCAACAGTATCTGTTGTTTGTTGATTTTTTTATAATAGCCAATCTTCAATTGTTCTTTTTCATGGAAGTATTTTATTTCTCCTTTGATTCTGAAAGAGAGTTTGCAAGGTACACTAATCTAGGTTGGAGTTTGTTTTCCTTCAAAGCATGAACTATTTCACTGCATTCTCTCATTGGCTTGAGTGTTTGTGATAAATCTTCTGGGATTCAATTGGGCTTTCCTTCATAGGTGATTTCTTTCATTTCTCTAACAGCTTTTAATATTCTCTTATTGTGCTGAATTTCTGGAATCTGCGTTAGTATATGCCTTCATGTAGATTATTTTTGTCATGATTAAATGGAGCTCTATATACCTCACTTATTTGTATGTCAATTTTTTTACCCATTTGGGGGAAATTTTCTGCCTTTACTTCTGTTACAGATATCTTATGGTGTTTATGATGCTTCCAGATTTCTCCCTGACTTCAGTCAATCTTATGGTGTTGTTCTTTGCATTTTATCATAGGCTTTGAATTCATTTTCATGGTCTCTTGTTCTTCTTGAAACATCTTTCTTTTCATGTTCACTAATCCTATCTTCTCAATCTGACATTCCTTCCTTGCCTTCATACAATCAAATGCACTCAGTGGAAATTTAATTTCCTGAATATCTGTTTGAAAGAGTTTCATAGATTCTATTCCCTTTCATTTGGGGAAATCATATTTGCCACCATTTTCATAAGTTCCTCTGTTTTTTTAAACATGTCTAACACTAGATAAACTGAGTCTTGCATTTTGATCATTCCTTTTTTTTTTACCTGAGTGATTATTTCTCTGTAGCTCCATTCCTTTTTTCTTTTACTTTTGCTGCTATCATTTCAGAAAATTCCAGCTTTACTTCATACTTCCTCTATGCCATTGTGTACTGGACTTGACCTGAGTGAGCTGTACATCTGGTGATGGGTTTTGCATCTGCATCTTGTCATTTTGTACTTTTAAGTTTCATTCTTTTTTCTGTATTGATGCTTGTAAATTATGTACAGTAAATAGCTGATTCTCTAGTATTGAGGCATCCCAGCAACTGTCTGTTTTTCAGAGATTTCTTGAAGGTGTAGTGGCTTTTGTGTGCCACAATATCATACTTTACTCATTTATGGAGCATTGGATGATGCTGTTTGGCTCTGCAGCAATCCTTTTGTACTGGAGTATGGGGAAGGTTATCATCCAAAACTATCACAATGAACAACTGGTTACAACTCATAAGACATCCTAGATAAAGCCATACAATCACAAATAACAATATTACCAAGCAGAGCTTAGAAACTGACAATTGTTGGTAACTGCTAATTTCATATTTCTAACAAAAGGAGCAAGATCTATAGTTATTTAACAACATCCGACATAAACCAGGAACTTGAACACCATGAGTTTCCTCTTGGTAGAGTGATTTTATATTATGGCAAAGAGAAATTTTATAGGGATAGGGGACAAAATAATAACATATCAAGAGAAATACAGTAGAAGCAAGGCGGAAGGACAAAGCATGATCATGAAATATTTGGAAAACTGGAGAAAACAATAAAAGAGAATGAAGGAAGGAGAAAACAAAAGATTATCCAAGTGGAATGAGAAGACTAGAGACAATGTAAACTAACATGAAAACATGATAAAAGCAAGATAACTAGTTGATAAAGTAGAAAAACAGAATATAAAGAAATATACCTCAACACCCCAATACAAATCAAAACAAACACCTAACCAGAAAGAAAAGGAAAACGAATCACAGAAATAAATAAAAAGTTAAATAAAATTCCTCCCACATTCACAGTTCTGTGGTAGTGTCCAAAGCAGAACTTGATTGCTAAGTAGAAAAAGCCAGGAGAGTGGATCCTCTAAGGAAAGCTTCAAGAATTGAACAGAGTGGGCCTTAGAGAGACTCTGTGGGAGCTAAAATCCTTGAAAGTGCCAAAGGTGTGAAGTCACTCAATCCTTTTGAAGCTTGCAACCAAATTGCTTCACATGCTGAGCATGGAAATACAGGACTTAATGCTTGCCTGTTGGATTTTGGACTTCCTTTGGTCCCAAATATTTGTATCCCATTTGTACCCTTTGAAATGGGAAAGTTTATCTTGTGCCATTGTGTTTTGGAAGGGTTTACTTTTTTTCAGTTATATAGGGACTTGCAGCTAAGAGTTTGCCTTGGATCTCAGAGGAGACCTTGGACTTGGACTTTTCAGTAATGCTGAAACTGTTAGGACTTTGGTAACTATTTGAGATGGACTAAATGTGTTTTGCAAAAAGGTTGTGCAGGAGTGTTTGGAGAGCTAGGGATGCAATGTTATTTTTTGTGTGTAGGTGGACCCCAAGACTCATGTAGTCATGGACTTGGGGGAACTAAGCATTCGTGATTGATTCATTATCTAGCACGGAGTTTTGCAGTGGGAGTGCTGTACTTGCCCATTGGCAGAACTGGCAGAAAATATAAGAGAGGGAAGAAGTTGTGTTTTCTTCTCTGTGGCACTTTTAGTCCTGTTGCTTTCAGGTTGCCTCTCAGTCATGCCACTCTGCCTTGGAGCCACCTGATTATGGACTGAAACCTCTGAAACCTGTAAGAAATGCATCTTTCCTCCTTCATGTTGGCTGTCAGGAACTTTGTCTCAACAACGAGAAAAAAGTACCAAGGCACAGTCGTTGATACTTTCAAATGTTTCCCATGCATTTTACACTTTTCATGAACTGACTGGCTACATCTATATCTTCAATATTTCTAACTTCTTTCTCTTCTAGTGGATTTATTGTTTCTGTGCTAGTATTTTTAATACTAAAAAAAAACCACTTGTTGACAAATTGCATACTTTCATCTTAGAAATAGTTGTTCAAGTTACAGAATTAAAGCACAGAAAGTGGATATTCAAGCCATGAGACTGAAAATAGTTCTGTTCAGTAATCCAATATAAATGTAGTAATATTTGGTTATCAATCCCACAACCTTAAACATACATGCAATTATATCCTTTAAAGCACTTTCCTTTCCTCTTTTTTTTTTACAATAGCAATTACACATTTTGTGTATTATTACTCATACATTTCTTATTACTATTTTTAGGTAATAAATTACATATAGTCCTCCTAGAAATAGGTGTTCAAGTTACAAAATTAAAGCACTCAAAGTGGACATTCAAACAGTGAGACTGAAAACAGTTCTGTTCAATGATCCAACAAAAACTTAGTAATGTGGTTATCAATCTTACATACTTAAACATACTTGCAGCTATATCATCTAGAGCACTTAATTTTCCTCTCTGTCTTGCAATAACAATTATACATTTTGGTTTTATTACTTCTATATTTCTTATTACTTTTTACACTAGAGACACAATGTGATACTTATAAATATGATTCTTATTTACTTCACTTATGAGAATTGGATCAAGTTGTCTCCTTTTGCCTGTGAGGGCCTCAAGATCATCCTTTTTATATCTGAATAGTATTCCATTGTAAAAAAAATTCCACATCTTTTTCATCCACTCTGTAGTTGATGGGCATCTTGGTTGTTTCCAAGATTTAGCTATTACAAATTGTGATGCTATGAACATGGTGGGACATATATCACTGTGATATGACCTTTTCAGGTTTTCTGGGAAAATACCCAGGAGGGGAATAGCTTGGTTGAATGGAACTTCCAATCCTAGTCTTCTGAGAAATCTCCATACTGATTTCCATAGTGGCCACACCAGTCTACACTCCCACAAACTGTGGAGCAGTGTTCCTTTTAACCCACAGCCTCGCCAACATTTCTTATCAGTTGTTTTCTTGATGGCAGCTATTCTTTGCAGAGTGAGATAGAATCTCAAGGCTGTTTTAATTTGCATTGTTGAATAACCAGTGCTGGTGAACATTTCTTCATGTATTTATTTGCCATTTGTATATATTCATCTGAGAAATGTGTGTTCATCTCAGATGCCCATTTTTGGGGAGGGTCTTTGAATTTGAGTGGCTTGATGTTTTTCAGTTCTTTATATGTTCTGGATATAAGTCCTCCATCTGAGGGGTTGCTGGCTAAAATTCTTTCCCATTCTGTGGGTTTTCTTTTCACTCTGTTGATGATTTCTTTTGAAGTGCAGAAAATTTTCAGTAATATGAGATCCCAGTCATTGATGCTTTGAAGTGTTTCCCATGCATTTTGTGATTTGTTCATGAATTCTCTCCTACCCCTATGTCTCCAAGTCTCCCACCTAACTTGTCTTCAGTAGATTTAGGGTTTCTGTTTTAATATTCAGATCTTTGATCCATTTAGACTTTAGTTGTGTGCATGGTGATGGGCATGGACCTAGTTTCAGTATTTGGCATGTGGAGAGCCAATTTTTCCAGCACCATTTATTAAAGAAGGTATCCTTCTTCCAAGGGACATTTTTAGCACCTTTGTCAAATATCAGGTGGCTGAGTGTCTTTGTAGTTGTGTGTGCATCTTTTAATCTGTTCCATTGATCCTCAGGTCTATTTCTTTCTCAGTACAAGGCTGATTTTATCATTGTGGCATTGTAGTATACTTTCAAGTCAGGGATTGAGATACCTCCTGTCTTGTCTTTGTTGTCCAGAATTGCCTTTGCTATTCTAGTTTTCTTCTGTTTCCAAATGAATTCTAGGAGTTTTTTCTCTAATTCTGTGAGGTATGTCAATGCTATTTTTACTGGGATTTTGTTTAATCTGTACAACAGTTTTTGGAGTATGGCCATTTTCACAATGTTGGTTCTTCGAAGATCAAGGAATATCCTTCCATTTTCTAATATCCTCTTCAATGTTCTTCTTTAGTATACTATAATTTCCATCGTATAGGTCTTTTACATTCTTAGTAGGTTGATTCCCAAATATTTCTTTTTTTTTAGAAGCTATTGTGAAGGATGAAATTTCCATGATTTCTCTCTCGATGAGTTTATTGTTTGTTTACAGAAATACTATTGATTTTTGAGCATTGACATTGTATCCAGCTACACTGCTGAACTTTTTTATTACCTCTAGTAGTCTTTTAATGGAATTTTTGGGGTCTTCTACATAGAGTATCATGTAATCTGCAAATAATGATAATTTAACTTCTTCCTTTACTATCTTTATTACTTTTATTTTTCTCTCTTGTCTGATTTCTCTACTAGTGTTTCCAGCACTATATTGAATAGGAGTGGTGAAAGTAGACATCCTTGTCTTGTTCCTAATTTTAAAGTGAAAGTATTCAGCTTTTGTCCATTTACTATAATGTTAGCTGTTGATTTGTCATAGATGGCCTTTATAAAATTGCCGTAGACACCATGTATTCTGAGTTTCTGAAGGGTTTTTATCATGATCATGTGTTGGACTTTGTTGAAAGCTTTTTCTGCATTTATTGAGATCACCATGTGTTTTTTTTTTTGGCTCTGTTGATGTGGTGTATTACATTTATTGATTTTCATATGTTAAACCATCCCTGCATTCCTGGGATGAACCCAACTTGGTCATGATGTATAATCTTCTTCATGATTTGCTGCATTCTATTTGCCAGTATTTTGTTGAGAATCTTTGCATCAATGTTCCTTAGTGAGATTGGGCTATAGTTCTCCTTTTTGGGTGGGTCCTTCTCTGGTTTTGATATGAGAGTTATACTTGCCTCCAGGAATGATTTAGGAAGGACTGCTTTCCGCTCAATTTCATTGAAGAGTTTAAGGAGTATTGGCATCAAATATTCTCTAAATTTCTTGTAGAATTCAGCAGTGAATCCATCAGAACCTGGGGTTTTCTTTGTTGGTAACTTTTTAATTACATTTTCAGTTTCCATGGGATCTATAGTAATTTCCCCCTTTTCAGTCTTTATTGCATGAGTTTGGGTTTTTATTTTTTTCTTTTTTTTATTGAGGTTAGCCAGAAGTTTTTCAATTTTGTTTATTCTCTCAAAAAACCAGCACTTTGATTCATTGATTCTTTGTATTGTTTTCTTAGTTTCAATGGCTCTAATCTTGCAATTTCTCTGTTCTATGAGCTTTGGGTTTAATTTGCTCTTATTTTTCTAGAAGTTTGAGATGAAGCATTAGGTTGTTTATTGTGTTCATTCTGTTTTCTTGATATGAATATTTATTGCTATATGTTTCCCTCTTAATACTGCTTTCACTGCATCCTACAGGTTATAGTATGTTTTTTTTCTGCATTTTCATTGAATTGTAGGTATTGATTTATTTCTTCTTTAATTTTAATTGTAGCCCATTGGTTGTTTCAAACGTTATTTAATTCACATGTATTTATGCAGGTTTTGTAATTTCTTTTGCTATTAATTACCAAATTGAGTGTGATATGGTCAGATAATATGCATGGGATAATTTCTTTTTTTTTTTAATTTTTTATTTTAAAGAGAATAAAAAAAAAGAGGACTGATCTAGGCAGACCAGAATGGAACAATGTAAGCAAAACAGCACATCATGACAAGACAATTGGATATTAAGAGTAGCTATCATAATATCCCTTTCTTTGAAATAGTTGAGCTTAGCTTTACATACAATAATGTCAAATATAACAAAATAGAATAAAACCACTCAAGAGAATGAATGTATTGCAAGACATTCTGAACCATATCACCAAAGATGAACAATGGCCATTATATTATCTCATTTTCCATAAAAATGTTTATACTATCATATATATTAAAATCCAAAAAGACACAATGTGATAGAACCAATGGTAATAGAACAACAAGAGCATGGTAGGACTTCAGAGCAAGATGATAGTAAATCAACAATGGCTGCCATGTTGTCTTTCCTTCAAAGTAACTATACATACCATCACATATATTAAGATCAAACAAAACAGAATAAAACCATTCCAAGCAATGAATGAAAACATAAGACTTAAAAGCAATATAATGGTAAACCATGATTACCATAAAATCTTCTGTACACTTACTATTTCTTACACTAGGGAGACTATATGGTATTTTAAATATGAGTTTGATTTATTTCACTTAAGGGTATAGATTCAATTTGCATCCATTTATTTAAAAGTATCTCAATGTGATCATTCTTTATAGCTGAGTAATATTCCATTGTATAAAAGTACCTTGTTTTTATCCAATCCTCAGTCAATAGGCACTTAGGTTGTTTCCAAGATCTAGTTATTACAAACTGTGGTGCTATAAACATGGGTATACATATATCATTGTGGAAAGATGTTTTCAGATCTTCTGGGAATATGCCTAAATGTGGAATAGCTGTGTCAAATGGGACCTCCAACCCAGCTTTTTAAGAAATCTCCAGATTGACCTCCACAGTGGTTGCACCAGTATACACTCCTGCTAACAATGCAGAACAGTTCCTTTTTCCCCACAGCCTCTCCAGCATTTGTTGTTGGTAGTTTTGTTGATCTTCACCATTCTTTCTGGAGTGAGATTCCATGGGCTTCAGTGGACTGTGCCCAACCACCTTCATTCAACCAGGCGAGCCTGGTCCACTGAAAGGGGACCCAAGCTGGCACCATACAGTGAGGTGTTGTAGCTCACCAGCGCAGGTCAGGAAAAATTTGGGAATATAAATCCCATCCCATCAGCTGGGTTCCCAATAAGCCCCCTTAGGACACTGGACTAGGCTCCAGAGTTTCTGCACACTTGGGTGGAAAGCCCCCAGCAACCTTCATTCAACTAGGTGAGCCAGGCCCACTGAAAGAGGAGCCAAGCTGGTGCCGCATCACAAGGTGAGTTTCAGCTCTGCAGGGAAGGTCTGGAAGAGTTTGGTACCATTGATACAAGTGGCTGGGTACCCACCCAGCCCCCTTAGGACACTGGACTAGGTTCCAGAGGTTCCATGGGCTTGATTAGAACATGTCCAGCAACCTTCATTCAACCAGGGAACCAGGCCTACCACACAACGGGAGCCAAAGCCATGTGAATCTCAGTAGCAGAGGGCTCAGGAGTTGATTTCCAAACATCCAGGGAAGGCTTAGGAACATTGCTGGAAACACAGAAATATAGGAAAATGACAAAATGAAAGACAAAAATGCAATCTCAAAACTCCAGCCCATTCCAAGAAAACTTAGGATCCATGTAGATAGGAGAATATACTACACATACACCTGAAATGACTGAAACAATATTAACTGAAATAAAGAAGCAAGCACGGGAAGCTATGAGGGAACTCAAATCAAAAATAATCTCCCAGGTAAAAGAAGAAATGATAAAAGTAGTGAAAGAAATACTGAATGCATCCAGCAAAGACACTGCTAAAATATTAGAGGAACAAAGAAAAATGATGGAATCCCTGAATGAACAGTCTAAGAGAAAAACAAAATGCATTAAGCAGATTCAAAGAGATATAAAGGAAATCAAACACTCTATCGAAAGTTGCAAAAACCACTTCAGTGAAAGTGAAGATTGAATCTCAGACCTCAGAGATAAGATTGCAGCTAGTGAAGAGGAATGGAAAGATCTTCTAAAAATAACAAGAAATCAGGAAATGACAATTCAGCAGCTGCAAGATGATGAAAATAAAATCAACATAAGATTAATAGGGAAAATGAAAAAGAAGGGAACAACACAAATGATATCAAGAGGATATTTACAGAAGTAATAGCTGAAAACTTCCTGAATGTGAAGATGGAAACTGACATACAGATTAGTGAAGCATGCAGAGCTCTAAATAGCCATAACCAAAACAAAACTACACTCAGGCATATAATAATCACCATTCCATAAATCCAACATCATAAAAGAATATTAAAAGCTGCTAGAGAGAAAAGACAGTTCACCTATAAAGGAAAGCCTATCAGAATCACAGCAGACTTCTCCACACAAACAATGAAGTCAAGAAGAGCATGGAGTGAAGTGTTTCAGATACTAAAGGAAAATGACTTCCAACCCAGACTGATGTACCTTGCAAAACTGTCCTTCAAAATGGATAGAGAAATAAGATACTTCCATGACAAAGAACAGATGAAGAACTTCATGATCACCAAAAAACCCTACAAAGAATACTGAAAGACATTCTGGATGCACATAGGAAAAGCCACTAAGCAAGACAGACAATTAATCAGAATGGAAAATTAACATACAACACCAGAAAAATAACATGTCAACAATAAACCAATATATGACAGTTATAACCATTAATGCAAATGGCCTCAATTCCCAAATTAAAAGAAACAGACTGGCAGAATGGATCAAGAAATGATGTCCAACTATATGCTGTCTATAAGAAACCCATCTAACCCAAAAGGAGAGCCATAGTGTGAAAATCAAAGGATGGAAAACAATGCTCCATGCAACATGAACCCCCCCCCCAAAAAAAGTTGGAGTAACTCTTCTGTTTGCAGACCATGTGAACTTCAAACCAAGAATGGCCCGAAGAGATAAAGAAGGTCACTGTATACTAGTTAGGGGAAAACTACAAGAGGAAGAGATAACAATCTTAAATATATATGCAACAAATTCCAGAGCAACTAACTACACAATGCAAGAATTAACAGAAGTGAAAAATTAAATAGGCAATAACACAATTATAACAGGAGACCATAAAACACCATTGACACAAATGGATTGATCAACTACACAGAAAATCAGCAAAGAAATAACAGAACTGAATCACACCTGTGAACAAATGGATTTGATAGATGTATACTGAGTATTCCATCCAACATCATCAGAATATACATTCTTCTCAGCAGTACATGGGACATTGTGTAAAATAGACCATATCCTAACCCACAGAACATATTTAAGTAAATGCAAAATAATTGAAATTATCCCATGAATGTTATTGGATCATAGCACCATGAAACTGGAAATTAATGATAAAAGTAATGCAAAAATCCCACAAACACATGGCAATTAAATAAGACACTAAAGTGAGAAACAGAGGAAGTTAAAGAAGAAATTAAACAATATCTCCAAGCAAATGAAAATAAAAATACAACTTACCGAAACATGTGGAATGCAATGAAATCAGTCCTCAGAGGAAAATTTATTGCACTGAGTTCCCACATTAGGAAAACAGAATGAACACAAATAAGCAACCTTATATTACACCTAAAACAGCTAGAAAAAGAAGAGCAAGCCAAGCCCAAAGCCAAAAGCAGGGATAATTTCAATGCCTTTAGAGTTACTTAGGAATTTTTTATGGGATAATATATGGTCTATTTTACAGAATGTCTCTTGTGCAGCTGAGAAGAATGTGTATTCTGATGTGGTTGATTGGAACACTACAACATCTACTAAGTCCAATTGCTCACAGTTATGATTCAGTTCTGTTATTTCTTTGCTGACTTTTTGTCTAGTTAATCTATCTCTTTGTGACAATGGGTCCCCTGTTACAATTGTGTTCTTGTATATTTGGTTTTTCATGTCCATCAGTACCTGTATTAATAGTTGGGTGTTCCTGTATTTGATGCATATATGTTTATAACTGTTATTTCTTCCTCTTGAATTTTTCCACTAACCAATATGTAGTGACCTTCTTTCCTCCTTTAATCATTTTAGGTTTGAAGTTCATGTTGTATGCATATAGAACAGTTAATCCTTCTTTTTTCTGGGTTCCTGTTGCATAGAATACTGTTTTCCATCTTTTGACTTTTAATCTATGAATTTCTTTTTGAGTCAGATGTGTTTTGTGTATACAGCATATTGTGGGATCATGTATCTTAACCTATTCTGTCAGCCTATTTCTTTTGATAGGTGAATTGAGGATATTTACGTTTATGGATATCACTGATATGTATTGGTTTGACTTTGCCATGTTATGCTCCAATTATTTGTTTTCTGCTTTTCCCCCATGTTTAATTTCTTGTCCTACCTGGTGGTTTCTTTCTGTTTTTGTTCTGGGGATTGTGATAATTTTTATCTCTGTCTAGTATACTTTTCAACACTCTTTATAGGGTTAGCTTGGTGGACGTGAATTTCTTCATTTCTTTTCATGAAAATATCTTTATTCTCCATTAAATTTGAATGAAAGTTTTTCTGAGTACAGTAATCTGGGTTGAAATTTGTTTTCTTTCAGGGCTTGAAATACCTCACTCCAGTCTCATCTCCACTTGAGGGATTTTGCTGAAAAGTCTGCTGTGATTCTAATGGTCTTTCCTGGATGGGTGAGTTGTGTCTTTTCTCTAACAGCTTTTAGTATTCTGCTTTTATGCTGTATGTGTGAGAACTTAATTATTACATGTCTGGGTGTATATTTATGTTGCTTGTGACTGTTTGGGGATCCATATGCATCACTTATCTGCATATCAGATTTTTTCCTTATGTTTAGGAAATTTTATCTATTACTTCTGTACATATTTTGTCTACATCATTTGCATTGGCTCCTGCCTCTTCATTGAAGCCCATTCATCTTATATTATTTCTCTTGGCTTCATCTTGAAACTGTTGGATTATAAATTCATGCTGCTTTGTTATTTTCAAAAGTTCTATCCTTTCATGTTCACTAATTGCAATCCTGTCCTCGAGATCCAAAATCCTATCCTCAGCTTCATTTAAATGGTTTTTCACACTTTGAATAGAATTTTTTGTTTCTTGGATGTCTCTTTGAGTTTGTTTCATGAATACTACATGTTTTCTATATTTTTCATCCTTTAATTTTTTCTCTATTTCTTCTTTACTTCATTCAGGAACTCCTTTACCAAGGTTGTTAGTTTTATCTTTACATGAGAGAGTACTTCTAATTTGATTTCCTCTATAGCCTCATGAAATTCTTTTTTTAATTTCACTCATTATCTTTTCAGAGGTTGTTGGTGTATTACTTTTGAAGTCCTCAGTTTCAATGTCTCCTGTACTTGCTCCTGGTGTACCAGGTGTTTGAGATTGTGTTTTGCTTTTTCCTTTTGCCATTTTTCCCCTTTCAAATTAATATTTGTTCCTTCAATCACACTAGTGTCCACTCTTGGTAGTATATATCTTGTGATCCTAATGTAAGGTTAATATTTGTCCTATTGCTGGTTCCCACAATGAAGAGATGGTTCAGTCACCTGACTTCCCACTGCAGGGCCTGTTGGGTGAGTTCTATATACTTCCTTGGCTGTCAAGTCTAGTAGTATTGATGTAAGTCAACTTTTAGTTCCTGCTATTACTTTATCTTTTGGTTATTCAGGTCACCAAATTTCCCTGTCTATAGTACTTGTGTTGGCTGAGGCCCTACTGTGTCTCTATTGTGTGCATCTGTGTCTCATGAGCCCTTTTGATTTTCTTCAAGTTGGGGGAGTCCTTAGTGGCACACTCCTCACTCTGTGTGATGTTTTCTGTGTGCAGGGAGGAGTCAACCCCACTCTTGTTATACTCACTAAGGTCTTACAGTTAGTTGGAGGGAGCTTTAATACTAGCTTGATTTACCCACTGTACATTTCTATTTTAGGAGCATACTCACCAAACTGACTAGAGCCTGCTGAGACCTTTTGATTGGTGAGGCAGTCAGTGAGTCTCCCATCAAACTAGTTCAGTTAATCCGTTGTAGTGCAAGGTTTGGGCAAAAGGTTGGGAGCTCTGGATGGAGTTGTCTAGTCCCCAAATATAATCTGTGTAGAAGGCATGGCCTCAAGAAAGGCCTGAGTTTAAACCAGCCTGGGAGCCTCTGGCTGGAGTTCAGGCCAGCAGCTGGGTGATCTCTGCAGAGGGTGGGGCTCCAAGGGAGGCCTGTGTGCACATCTAAGCTGTCCACACACTTCTAGCAGGAATTACTGGCTGGTGCTTGGTGGTTTCTGCTCCAAGGGAGGTCCACGCATCTAAGCTATCCATGCTCCTCTTGTACTAATATTTAGACCTTTGATTCTTGTTGGCTTTAGTTTAGTGCATGGTATTAGACATGGTTCTTATTTACTCTTTAGCATGTAGAGAGCCAGATATTCCTGCACCACTTATTAAAAGATTATCTTTCTTGCAGTGGACACATGTGGCCCTACAAGTACATGAAGCACATAGAATGTACTATGGATTTGTGTACCAACCCAAAGGAACACTGAGAGACTAAATGCTGCATAAAAAAAGCTGATTCCAAAAGATCACATATTGAATCATTCAATCAATCTAATACTTCCTTTATAGCAAAACTGTAAAGATGGAGAGTGGTGTTTTCAGGTATTACAAAGAATAATGTCTGTGATAATCTTTCTCCATGAGGCATTCCTTACTGGTAAAATACTCATGCATCTATTATTTGGTGAGTTCTCCCATCCATTAACACCCAAGATAAGTTTGTAGAGTACTACACACAGGTTTGCACATTAAGGTGTATAAAAATGGAACACTCTCACTCAGGTAGATGGATTGTACCAATGCCCTTTTCCTGGTTTTGATATTGTACTGTAATTGTGAAAGACACTATAGCTGGAGGAGACTGAATCATGGGTACACAGGGCTATGCCTGTATTATGAATTCCTAGGGTGTGTGTGTGGGCACCTACATGACTCTGAAAAACCATACAAGCTGCAGAATCTATCACATATTTCTATCCTAAGAAAGAATATTTGGAAAGAAAAATTAAAGTCTCCATATTGGAAATTAAATAGGAAGATATATATGAATTAAAGCATGCATAAGAGAGTGGGACTAAATATTCAATGTGTCAATATCATTATAAATTCAACATAGGACAAACAATGTATCAGACATAACTATTTATAGAGAAAAGACACACAATCTGAGGAGCATAGGTGGATCCTGCCTTGAGGTTGGAGGAAATATTGCACGTGCACCTGAGGAAGAGAAATCTTCATGAGTCACCAAGGGCCCTGTGCATTTTAATCCTGCTCCCTGGAAGAGGATCATTTTATTCCCACTCCCCCAGAAAAGCCTCTCATGCCTGAGAATGCTGGTCTAGAAGAGAAAAGGAAAAGATCTCAGAAATGGATAGAGAGGCGAGCCAGTGAGGAAGGGAGGAGAGGGTGCTAAGCCAAGAGCCCAAGGGTAAGAATACCTGAAAGGGCTCAACTGCCCTTTGGAGCAGGGCATGGCAGCCCACACACACACATAGAAGTTGCTTCCATTGCAAAGAAGGGCAGACAGATGCCTTCCTTCCTCCATCAGGAAGAGGATGGTTGCAGCCTGGAGCTGATGGTGAGAGGCGGAGTCACTGGTGATCTCAACTGCCTGGCTTGCTGTGGTTCCCAGCTTATTATCAAAGCCTGACATTTGTGCAACATGTGCCCCTTCTCTGAACTTCCCCCCCTTCATTCTCTTCTTTCTCTTCCCCTCTCCATCCACGCCACTTCCCTTTCCTCTGGCCTCTCTTCACACCCCCTTCCCTTCTCCTCCCCTCTCCTCCCCTTTTACCATCTCCTCTCTTCTCCTTCTCTCCCCTCCCACCTCTTCATATTTCACCCTTTCCAAGCCTGCCCCTCCTCTTCCCCTCCCCTGGCTCCTATTCACCACCTGTCCCCTCCCCTTCCTCTCCCTCCCCTTCCCTTCACTGATCCCTGCTACTGCCCCACTTTCCCTTGCCTCCTCTCCTGCTTTTTTCTGCAAATTCTTCTGCCACCCCTACCTTCCCACTGCCTTCCCCTAGCCTCAGTTCTCCCCCATTCCTTGCCCTCCCTACCTCTCCCTCTCCTCAACCTACAGTGCCCTCTGGAGCAGGGCACAGAAGCCCCACAAAACATGTAGAAATTGCTCCCTTGCAAAGAAGGGCAGACAGCTGCCTTTCCCCCCTCCATCAGGGAGAGGATGGCTGTAACCTAGGGCTTATCCCTCTCCCTGCTTTCCCTCTCCAACCCAGGGAAAAGGCACAGATGCACACCTAGCCCTCCTTAGCACCTCCACTGTGCTTTATTGTTCAGACTTGGTCTGAGTCAGTCCACTTTCTCTGACCCCTCAGTCACCACGGGGTCCTCTTTCTTTCAGCTCCTCGAGTCCTGCATGGCAGAGCTCCTGGGCATCTGCCCCCCTCCATTTTGGCCCCAAGGGTTTTTTTGTGCATCTCAGCCACAGGCTTCACCTCTCTCTCCTCAACAGGTGGCTGCTGCAGCTCAATCACAGGCCTTTCTCTTTCTCATTCTCTTCTTCCCTCCTCACCTTTCCCCTTTGGTACAGCACCACCACAGAATGCTTGTGGTGCCTGTTGGGACTCTGGTCCAGCACAGACAACACTTGATCAATAACACTCTGCCTCTGGAAGGAAAGGAAAGGGGAGGCCGGGATAGTCTGGGCCTGGTGGGTCCTGTCCTGCCCTGTGCTGCCCCGCAATTCCCAGTGTGAAGAGGCTGAAAGAGGTCAAAGGACTGGGTCCAGAATGTCAGGAATGTCATGGGCCAGGGACCAAGCCCCTGGTAACAAGAGGCCAAGAGCAGGACACAGCCAGAGTCCACTCACATGCTCTGATTCCTTGTGCCCAGACTCAGAAGAGCTCTCTGCCTCATTCTTTCTCTGGGTGGTGTTTCCAGTTTCATTCAGCTTATCAATGTGCTTCCGGGCCTTTACCCAAGTAACCTTCCAGTTGCTCTGTACCTGAAGCCTTTCCTCTGTCATGGCTAAGGAGTCTGACTTCCAAACCTCAGGTCAGCTTCCTGCTTCCACTTCTTTTCAGCTCTCCTGTGGCTATGGGAGGCAATGGAGTGTCACCCTACCTTTGTTCCATCACTAGCCACCATACTAGACAATGGGAGCCCTGGCCAGCCTGAGACATCACAAAGCTCTACCCTGACAACCTAGGGGTGAGGCCCTGGCCAGCCCAGGAAACTAACAAGTGCTCCAAACTCATCTGCTGCCCTATCTCATTGTTGAAGTGTCAGGGCATTCTTGACAGTCTCATGGCCATCTCATTGGTCTTCTGTGGTTCAGTAACCCTCCCCATGGCCTGGTGTTTTCTGGCATCTGCAATACCTCCAGGCCCTTGTTGAACATGGGAACCACTGAATTTTCCACCTACAGTTCTGTCATATGCACCTTGGCACCCAGCTACTCCTAGGCTACTGCCTGGAAACATTTGACCTCATTGGCCTGGATGAGGTGGCAACACATGGATCCCTCCACTGGCCTAGGGATTTAGATCAGCGGCATAAACTCCTACCTGGCAAGCATGAGGTTATGAGTTCGATCCCACAAACAAAAAAAAATGAAAAAAGTATCCTTCCATTTCCTCTTTCAGGTATGAAATCACATCCCTCCCTCTGATAAAGATCCAGGTAAACATACCCAGTTCCCAGGAGGAATGTGAACTAAAACAACTGCAAATTCTTGCTAATAAAACATAAAGGGTTGCTGATATTTGAACCAGAAAACACTGTGATGAACACATTATTGTCCTGGTCTCCTGGTCTTGATTGCAGACAGGGTACCTTGTGCATGACTGCAAATGTGCTGTCTGGGTGTGCACTGGACATATCTGTGTAAGAGGGTGAGGAAGGAAGCAGATGCTCATGTACCATAGTTTCTAGCCCACACCTACAGTCACAAGGCTACCACCCCAGACTAATGCCTGCACATAGGATGGACACTGTCCGGTCTTACACTGCCGATTGTGTCTGGTGCAAAAGAGACCAGGGCATTCCTGCTGCAGAGGGGAAAAATCAAGAGTCTTTCTGTTAAGGCCATCAGAAAGTCTATATAAGTAACCAAAGGAGAAGAAACAGCATCTACAGCTAACAATGGGATCAGATAGGACTTTTCAGTCTAGTGTTCCTTTTCTGGAGTCTCCACAGTGATATCCATGGTGCTGGCACAAGCCTATATTCCTGCCAACAGTGGAGAAAGGTTGATTGTCTGCACAATCCTGCAGCATTTGTTACTGGTACACTAAAGAGGGTAACAGAAATGTTCACTGCTTGTATGGAAAGAAAGTCCATTCTGGCAAAGGGCCTTTCAGAGACAGTAGCACTGAACTGCCTCCTCCTTGATCAACAGACAATTACACAAACTCATAGCTTTGGTGTGGCTGTTTTCCAGAAATCCCCAGATCAATTCATTTCTGCATAAACTTAGTGTGTGAAAGTGAAAATATGCTCTCAATGCCAACTGGGTAATCTCCATAATGATTTCAAACCCAGTGCTTTGTTATTTCATAGGAGTTGAAATGCTCCAACATGGACACAAAAGCAATTTAAGAAATTACATAGTACAAGCTATGTTATTTATACCTGCCAGTGCTTTTTGTGGGCTACTGTTAATCAGAATTTCATTCTACCTTCTTCACTGCTCTAATGTCACAATTTCCCAATTGTTCTTAGAAGTCCATGGAGAAGTGTAACTAAAGAATTAACATTTTTATTTTCTTACCCAGATTGACAGCCTGGATGCTGGAAGTCATGAATCATTGGCAAAAAGGGGCAGAGAGCTGGGAAACAGAGAGAGATAAACACACCAACATTCAGCAACAATCTATTGGTTTTCTGAATGTTTTAAATGCAAACTTGGAAGATGTAGGAGAGGGTGTGAGATGACACAAAGGTATTCACAAGAGCCAGAATCCTTTGGGTAGCTCTGGATTCAGTGGAAGATGAAGAGGACACATTGGGCCTATAAATGTATTGGAACTGCTGCCTGTACCTGTGCAGAATGAGAATCAGCAAGATGCTGGTGCAGACCATGAGGCCCAAACTTGCAACATCAGGGAACAACAACAGCAATGATTACAGTGACAGTGTGACTCTGTTCATGTGATTCACAGAACAGAATCCCAAATCCTTCTGCAGTGTCATGTTTCTTTTGCTCCATTTTCCAGTTACCTATGTAGAAGAAATTATATTTACCAGTATTTTCAGGGTCCAATATCTAAAAATACAGAAGCCAGTGGACTTGGTGGCTTTTACCTGGCCCACTTGGTGCCCCTGGGTCTAATAGTGATGGCCTGGAAGCCACCTAAGAAGCAGGTGATACTGATGGACACACCCTTCCCACACTGTGGATACAGAAAACAACTTTGCATCCAAGATCACTAAGGAAATCTTGGAAGCAAAAAGCTGAAAATGTCTGGGTGATTCCTCTAGAGAACAAGTATAAAGAATTAGCAAACACCTAAAGCTATCAAATTAAATTGGTGGGCACTAATTGGAGTCCAGTGAGCTAAAGACAAAGAGAAAGATTTAGAAGAAAGTAACATACAAGGACCCCATCCACAGTCTGTCCTAACAAAAACACTCCCATTGCTGCCTCCTTGGAGGTCATTCAAACAGTTTGCCAGGCTGATTCTGGTCTCCAAAGCCAGAGAGGCCTGCAGAAGCACAATGCAGGGACCATTTATCATGAAAACTGGGTCACAGTGTTCTCCTCTTGGTGTCAGTTTGTTTTAGAGATACTCAAGCTTTTTCTTTCATTGAGTGGTGCTCAAAAGTTGAAGATACAGCTGTGAAGAATCCTTGTAATATAAGACCAACCACTCACTTTTCTCACAAATCTTAAAGATAGTCTCCACTACTTCAAGCAAGTATAACCAAAGAGAGGTATCTATATTTTGGGGGAAAATAGGAAATCAGACTGTCATACCTTCATTTAAGATAGAGCATTTTCATCACGTGATTCTATTAAAGATAGAAGCATTCATTGACTGATTCAGTGATAGTATAAATTCTCCTTTCTACTCAACCAGTTTAAGTTGTTAATATCTTTATATTTTCATGCCAATTTCAATTTATGTTAATATTTTATTGTTTAACAATACTAATTATAAAAATTAAGTGGCAGTAGTAAAATGCAGATATGCTAATTGCACTGTAATTTGCAGGTAATTGGCTTCAAGAGATGTAAGAAGGACTGGACACCTAAAAGAGAGTGGATCGGCTGGGAATGTAGCTCAGTGGCACAAACGCCTGCCTGGAGAGCCCTAGGTCCTGAATATGATTCGTGGTGCCAAAGAAACAAACCTAAGAGAAACTTTTGTTTTATGTTACAAACAACAATAGAGTATAATGCCACAAAAATTGCTGAGTAATCTCCTTTCTTTCCCAAAACGGTGATACATGAAACACAAACAAGGGTTTAAATAATGAAGCTCTAAAAACTAAATTACTAAAAATCGGTAGGAGTATGCAATTATAAGTGACATAGGTAAAACTGTTAGAAGAAGGGTGAGATTTGTGAAAAATCTTAAAACAAAGGACACACATGCAAAACATTTAAGTGCTATAATCTCATGCATTTTATAAGCTCACATTTAGAAATTTAATTATGGATTTTATAAAAATTTACTGTGAAGATCACATAAATTCATACTAATTGTAATTTGTGAAAGTGTGGATGATCCAGGATGTTGTTTATCCTTACTTTCTCAGCCATTGTTTCAGAAATTATTGTTCCTTCCCATATGGCTTTCTCGAAAAAAATCAGACTGTCCAATGGGACCACAACTCTGAATATCTGGTAGTTATGTCTGCTTATCTTATGTGCTTTGGCTCAGGATGAAATAACAAGCACCTCACTGCATGGTCTGAAGTGTAAGAGTTGTTATCAGCCAAAAAATTTGTGTCTCTCCTTTGCAATAAAGTGTTGTGACACTCTGATCTTGTCTTTCCATAAAAGTTCAATTATTATTTTCATCTTTATGACAATGACAGTGCAGCCTTGGGGAAATTGGACAAGGCTGAAACACGTTTCCAGTTGTTAATCACTGAGACCAATTAGTTTTGTGACTGGCAGTTCTGGAGAGATCATTGAAGGGTTGGGAGAAGACTCCCAAGTGGAGGAGAGCAGGAAGTGCTGAGGTCTGACACAGAGGGGTGTGGAAAATCTCTAGTGCCCCATTGAATTCTCTCCTGCTCTGGAAAGCTTCTCTACTGCAAACTGATTTATTTATTATCAATTGTAATGCTAAAGCTCATCACAAATATAACTTGTGAATCCATGAAAGCAAAATGTCTGAGAAGAAGATTCAGATAGAGTACATGTGAAACCATGAAGCCAATATTTCATTGGGAGTCAATTTGGAAATCTATATAATACAGAACAGTTGTAGAGATATCCTAATTTCTTAATGTTGAAAACCAGTAGAGACAGGAGATGTAAAAAGAACAGTAACCATCTGATGGAGAGAGTTGATGAAGTGTTCACAAATGAATCCAACAGGGTGGTATGGTGTTTTTGCCCACTTCTTTCCTTATCAGATAAGCCAACATTGCTCACTCTGCAAAGGGCAGGATGGGAAGAGGAGCTTCAGCTTGAAAGATGATGAACATAGGGTGACACAGGAGCAAGGCCATGAAAGGAGTTAGAATAGCCTGAATGGACAAGCAGCTCAGGAGAACAGCATAGCAACTGGGGAATTCAGGTGCTGTACAGTGGTCATGGGGAACATGAAGACATCAGATTTTAGGAGTTTGGTGTGCTTGGCAAGGAAGGGTACAGAAATAACTGGAGATGGGCAGAGATCCCTGGAAGAAGGAAATATTTATTTTTAGGGTAAAGGAGGACAAGAGAATGGAAGGTGCTGGGGCAGTGGTTGGCACAAGTGTTTCATGGACATCACTGGAGTGGGGGTACAGATGAAGTGGGGGTGAGCATTAAAGAATGCATGGGATTGAGAAGGGTTCCAATACAGAGGACTACAAAAGTAGCAAATGTAAGGGGGAAGAGGAAGGTTCTGAGTGGTCAAGTGTCACAAGGGCAACATGTGGCAGCCAAGGGGACAGACAAAGAAAGATGGAATAGAGAATGAGAGGATGAATGTATTGGGGGGAATAAGAGGTCAGAATTTGGGGTGACTTTGAGGAATTTTCTGTTGACCAAGGAAGAGGAGGTTCAGTGCTAGTCTCTGAATGACCCTTTGCCAGAGTGGACTTTCCTTCCATACAAGCAGTGAAGATTTCTGTTATCTGCTTTAATGTACCAGTGACAAATGATGCATGGCTTTGTGGAAAAGCAAACCTTCCCCACTGTTGGCAGGAGTGTAAGCTGTGCTACCACTGTGGAAATCACTGTGGAGACTCCTCAAAAGAATCACTAGGCTGAGAGCTCCTATCTGACCCAGTTATAAGTTGTAGATTCTGTTTCTTCCCCTTTGATTGTCTATGCAGAATTTCTGGTGGCCTTGAGAGAAAGCCTCTTAACTTTCCCCCTCTGCAACAGGAATGCCCTGGTATCTTTTATAGCTGACACAACCTGCAGTGTGAAGCAGGACAGTGTCCATCCTAGGTGGGCACATTGGTCTGGGATAGAAGCCTTGTGACTGTAGGTGTGGGTAAGAACTTTTGTTGTAGGAGCACCTGCCACCTTCCTCACCTTCTTACACAGATTGGCCCAGTACACACCCAGACAGCACATTTGCCATCATGAACATGGTGCTCCATCTGCAATCAAGAGCGGGAGACCTGGGACAATAAAGGATTCATTTCAGTCCATTTTGTACAAATCTCAACAGTCCTTTATGTTTCATTAGCAAGTATCTAGTGGTTCTGTTTGACATATCTCCTGGGTTCTTGTAGCTGGAGCCTTGCCAGAGAGAGGGATATGATGTGACAACTGAAAGAAGATGTGGAGGGATTCTTGTGTAGCTGCCTCTTCTAAGCCTGTGATGTTAAAAGTTGCCAAGCAGAAGCCTCGGAGTAGCTGGGTTCCAAGGTGCATATGACAGAACTGGTCACACAATATGCAGTGTTTCCCATGTTCAGCAAGGCGCTGGAGGGATTTCAGATGCCAAAAAACACTAGCCCATGGGGAGGGCTACTGAACCACAGAATACTAATGGCGTTGGCCATGGCACTGTCACGTGTGCCCTGAGAATTGAACATTTGGAGCTGAGATAGGGCAGCAGGTGAGTTTGGAGCACTTGTTAGTGTCCTGGTCAGGCCAGCACCCCTCCCTCAAGGGGTGTCAGGACAGAGCTTTGTGATGTCTCAGCCTGGTCAGGGCTCCCATTGGCTGGCACAGAGGCTGAGTGATGGAACAAAGGTAGGGTGAGACTCCATATCTGCCCAGAGCCACAGGAGAGCTGAGAAGATGCAGAAGCAGGAAGCTAACCTGAGGTTTGGAGGTCTGAAACCTTTGTCGTGATAGAGGAAAAGCCTCAGGTAAAAGGTAACTGGGTGGTTACTTAGGTCAATCCCCAGCAGCCCATTGACAAGCTGGATGAAGTGGAAAATACCACTCAGAAGAAGACAGAGCTCCTCTGAGTTCAAGCAAAAGGAGTCAGAGAATGAGTAGAATCTGGCTGTGTCCTGCTCTTGGTCTCCTGTTTCCAGATGCCTGGACCCAGGCCTATAGCCAGTGGCCTTCTTGACCTTCTGGACCCAGCCCTTTGATCTCATCCAGCCTATTTCCACTGGGAAGGGTAAGGCCCAACATTGCATGGCAGACCCTTCCAGGCACAGACTAACCTGGCCTCCCCTCTTCTTTCCTTCCAGAGGCAGAGTGTTATTGATCAAGTTTTGTCCGTGATGGACCAGAGTTCCAACAGGCACCACAAGCACTCTGTGGTGGTGCTGCACCACAGGGGAAAGGTGAGGAGGGAAGAAGAGAGTGAGGAAGATCAGAGGCCTGTGATTGAGGTTCAGGAGCCAACTGTTGAGGAGCCAGAGGAGAAGCCTGTGGCTGAGATTCTCAAAACAACCCTTGGGCCACAGTGGAGGGAGCCACACTACCAGCAGCCCTGTCCAAGAGGACCCCAAGGATACAGGGATCAGATGAAGAGTCTGGTGGGCTGATCCAGACTGAGTTTGAACCATAAAGCACCATGGAGATGCTGAAGGAAGGCTCTGGGTGCATTTGTGCCTGTTCCCTTGGTGGAGGTGGGAAAGGAGGGGAAGGGAGAGCAAAGGGTTGTGGAGGGTTGGGAGAAGGGAGACAGAGGGGAAGAGGGTTGGGTGGAGAGAAGAGGAGAGGGGAAGGCAGTGGGCAGGTATGTGAGGGGGAAGAGGTGGAAGGACAGGTGGATGAGGGGAGGCATGGGACAGGGAGGGAGAGGAAGAGGGAGGAGGCAGTGAGGGGAAGGAAGGGGGAGGGGAGAGGAGGAGAGGGGTGGTGAACAGGGCCAGGGGAGGGAAAGGGAAGTGACAGGCATGGAGAGGAGTGAAGAAGAGGAGGAGGGGGGAGAAGGGAAAAAGAAAGGGAACAAGAGGGGAAAAGGGAATAGAAGGGGAGAGGGTGTGAAGAGAGGCCAGGGGAGGGAAAAGGGAACTGGCAGGGGTGCAGAGGGTAAGAGAAAGAAGAGAAGGGAGGGGAGTGGAGGAATGCCAGGGAAGGGGCACATGTTACATAAAGGCCAGACTTTGAGATTAAACTGGGAGCCACAGCTACCCAGGCAGTTGAGACACCAATGGAAGAGTAAAGACTCCCCCTCTCAACTTCAGCCACAGGATGCAGCCATCCTCTTCCTGATGGAGGAGGAGAATGTGGATTGCCTGTCCTTTGCAATGGAGGCAACTTATATGTGTGTGGGGAGAAGGCTTTAGGCTGCTGTGCCCTGCTCCAGAGGGCAGATGAGCCCCTTCTGGTGTCCTTAGCCCAGGGACTCCTGGCTCAGCACCCTCTCCCCCCTTCCTCACTGGCTCCCCTCTCCACCCACTTCTCACTTCCATTCCCTTTCTCTTCTAGGCCAGCATTCTCAGGCATCAGAGGCCAGTCTGCTTCCAGGGAATGGGAATAAAATGCATAGAGCCCTTGGTGGACTGTTGTAGTTTTCTCTTCCTCAGGTTCATATGCAATATTTTCCCCAACCCCATAGATAAGATCCAACCATACTCCTAAGACCATGTGTCTTTTCTCTGTAAATGGATATATTTGATACATTGTTTCCTCTATGTTGATTTTAGAATGATACTGAGACTTTTAACATTTAGTCCCACTCTCATAGGCATGCTTTATTTAATTCATATCTTCCTATTTAATTTCCCATGTAAAGGTTTTGATTTTACTTCCAAATATTCTTTCTTCAGATAGATATATGTGATTGATTCTGTAGCTTGAACTGTGTGTTTTAAGAGAGTCACATATCCACACACCCTAGGAACACATAATACAGATACAGCCCCATATATGCATGATTCAGTCTTCTCTAGCTATAATCTCTGTCACATTTACAATACAATATCAAAACCAGGAAAGGGACATTGGTACAATCCATGTACCTGAGTAAAATTCCTGCATTTTCACACACCTTAATGCACAAAATTGTCTGTAGCACTGCACAAATTTATTCTTGGGAAATCTTGCCAAATTATAGCTACATCACTATGTTACCAGCAAGGAATGCATCAACAGACAGAGATTATCACAGGCATTATTCTTCGTAATGACTGAAAACACCACTCTCCACCTTTAACATTTTGCAATATGGAAAGTGTAGATTGATAGAATGATTCAGTAGGTGATCTTTTGGAATCAGCTATTTTTAATGCAGCATACGTGTCCCAGTGTTCCTGCAGATTGGTATAAATATCCTTAGTACATTCTATGTGCCAAATGTGTCCAATGGAAAAAAGATAAACTCTTCAATAAATGGTGCTGGGAAATCTGGCTCTCTAAATGTTGAAAAGTAAAAGTAAACCCATGTCTAACACCATGCACTAAACTAAAGTCAAAAGGGATCCAAGATATAAATGGTCAAATAGAAACATTTAATTTGTTAGAAGAGAAAGTAGATAGAAATCTTGAAGATATATTTGTAGGTAGGGTATTTGTGAAGAGCCCAATATGCAAGGGAACTTTTGAAAGAAACAACTGTGTCTTGGTACATTTTTTCTCCATGTTGAGACAAAATCCCTGACACCAAACATGAAGGAAGGAAAGGTTTATTTCTTATGAGTTTTTTAGGTTTCAGTCCATAGTTAGTTGGTTCCAAGGAAGGGTGGCATGATGAGGGGGAAGTGCTCCTAACAGATGAAAGTTACAAGAATGAAAGAACAAAAGAGGAGGAAACATGCCTTCTTCCCTCTTTTATATATTATGCCAGATCTGCACCTGGGAGGATGCAGCCCTATCACCACCAACCTCAGGGCTAAACAATGAATCAGTCATGAATGCTTATTTCCCCCTCCTCCATGACTACATGAGACTGGGGGGGCCACCTACACACAAACAACAACATTCCACCCCTATCCCCCCAAGGACTCCTGTACATGCTTTATGCAAATGACATTTAGTCCATCTCCAAGTATTTCCAAAATCCTAAGTTTCAGCATTGCTGAAAAGTCCACGTCCCAAGTCTCCTCTGATATCCAAGACAATCCCTTAGCTGCAAGCCACTGTACAAATGAAAACTAAGTTAAACATTTCCAGCATACATTGCCATAAGATAAACATTGCCATTCCAGAGGGTACACATGGAATACCAAGTTTTCGGACCAAAAGAAATCCATATTCCAACAGGGCAAAAATATTAAGTCCTGGAGTTGCATGCTCAGCATCTGAAGCAATCTGGTTGCAAGCTCCAAAAGGCTTGAGTGATTCCACACAGGCAATCCTTCCAGGGGGTTTAGGCCCATAGAGTCTCTCTCAGGCCCACTCTGCTCCAACCTTGAGCTTTCCTTAGATGTTCCACGCACATGGATTTTTCTAAACTCTCAGCAATCAAGTTCTGATTTATACCTAACACAGAACTGTGAATGCTGGAGGAATTTTATTTATCTTTTTA
>PVLA01015247.1:0-26242 GCA_004027455.1 Hydrochoerus hydrochaeris | reverse complement strand
AATCAGCATGGTACTGGCAAAGAAATAGACCTGAAGATCAATGGAACAGATTAGAAGATGCAAGCACAACTACAAAGACACTCAGCCATCTGATATTTTAAACAAAAGGGCTAAACATGTTCACTGGAAGAAGGATAGTCTCTTTAATAAATGGTGTTGGAAAAATTGGCTCTCCACATGCCAAAGACTGCAACTAGATCCATGTATATCACCATGCAGAAAACTAAAATCTAAATGGATCAAAGATCTCAATATTAAAACAGAAACACTAAATCTACTGGAAGACAAGGTAGGTAGAAGTCTTGGAGACATAGGGGTAGGTAGACACTTCATGAACAAAATGCAAACTGCACGGGAAACACTTCAAAGAATCAAAAAATGGGATCTCACATTATTGAAAAGTTTCTGCACTTCAAAGGAAATCACCAACAGAGTGAAAAGAAAACCCACAGAGTGGGAAAGGATTTTAACCAGCAACTCCTCAGACAAATGACTTGTGTCCAAAACATATAAAGAATTGAAAAACATCAAGCCCCCAAATTCAAAGACCTTTTCCAAAAATGGGCATCTGAGATGAACTCACAGTTCTCAGAGAAAGATATACAAATGGCAAATAAATACATGAAGAAATGTTCACCATCACTGGTCATTCAAGAAATTCAAATTAAAACAGCATTGAGATTCCACCTTACTCCAGAAAGAATAGCTGCCATCAAGAAATCAACTGATAACAAATGTTGGCAATACTGTGGGGAAAAAGGAACACTGCTCCACTGTTGGTGGGAATGTAGACTGGTGCAACCATTATGGAAATCCATATGGAGAATTCTCAGAAGACTAGGATTAGAAGCCCGATTCAATCCAGCTATTCCCCTCCCGGGTATTTTCCCTGAAGAACTGAAAAGTTCATATCACAGTGATATATGTGCACCCATGCTCATAGCTGCACAATTTGTGATAGCTAAATCCTGGAAACAACCAAGATGCCCATCAACTGCAGAGTGGATGGAAAAGATGTGGCATTTTTATGCAATGGAATATTACTCAGCTATAAAAAAGGATGATCTTGAGGCCTTCATAGGCAAATGGAGACAACTTGAGACTATCCTCATTAGTGAAATAAATAAGAATCATATTTATAAATATCATATTGTGTCTCTAGTGTAAAAGTAAATAGGAACTGCAAGTGTAATAAAACCAAAATGTGTAATTGCTATTGTAAAAAAGAGAGGAAAAGAAAGTGCTCTAAGGGATATAACTGCATGTATGTTTGAGTTTGTAAAATAGATGATCATATTGCTGAATCTTTATTGGATCTTTGAGCAGAACTGTTTGTAGTCTGACTGTTTGAATGTTTACTATGTACCCTTTAACTTTGTAACTTGAACAACTACATCTAGGATGACAGTATGTAATTTATAAATTACTGATTTTTTAGTGGGGCTTTTTCTCATTTTCCTTTTTCTTTCTTTCTTTTAGAATTCTGTATTGTTGCTACCCTTTTTTCTGTTTTGCTTTTTTCCCCCTTCTCTTTAAATAAAATTTTAAAAATGTATAATTGCTATTGTAAAAAAAGAGGAAATAGGAAGCACTATAAAAGATATAGCTGCATGTATGTTTGGGTGTGTTGGACTGATGACCATATTTCTAGGTTCTTGTTGGATTGTTGAACAGATCTGTTTGCACTCTCACTTCTTGAGTGTCCACTTTGTGAGCTTTAATTTTGTAACTTGAATAACTATTTCTAAAAGAACAATATGTAATTTATCAACTAAAAAAAGAATAAATAAAATTGATAAACATTTAGCCAATCTTATCAAAAAAAGGAAAGAAAAGACTCTAATCCATGCATTCAGTAATGAAAAAAGTATTGTCACCTAAGAGATTTTGGAAATTCAGAGGGTACCCACTTTGAAAAACTACTCGCATAAGATGGAAAACAGAAGAAATGGATAGATTCCTAGAAATGTATGATTTGCTAAAGCTGAATCAAGAAGATATAAAAGTTCTGAATAAGCCAATATCAGTTAATGGAATTGAAAACATAATTAAAATCTTACCAACAAAGAAAAGCACAGGTCCTGAGGGATTCACTGCTCTATTCTATAAGAAATTGAGAGATTTAATACCAATACTCCTCAAACACTTTGATGAAATTGAAAAGGAAGCTATTCTCCCGAACTCATTCATGGAGGCAAGTATTACCCTAATGTCAAGCCAGAGAAAGACCCAACCAAAAAAGAGAACTAATGAAAATAGATGTAAAAATAGATGTAAAAAATTCTCAATAAAATACTAGCAAACAGGATGCAGCAAATCATCATGAAGATTATACACCATGACCAAGTGGGATTCATCTCAGGAATGAAGGATGGTTCAACATGTGCAAATCACCATATAAATGATGCTGGAGACAAATTCACATATTCATCTCAATAGATACAGAAAAAATTTTAATAAAGCCCAACACCCATTCTTGACAAAAGCCCTACTAAAAATTAGAATAAAATGTATATACCTAAATGATAAAAGCCAACATCATACTAAATGGACAGAAACTGAAAGTTTTCATGTTAAAATCAGGAGCAAAACAAGGATGTCTACTATTACTATTCCTATTCAATATAGTTCTGCAAACATTAACTACAGCAATTAGAAAATAAAAGAATAAGGATAGAAAAGAAAAAAAGTTAAATTATCATTATTCACAGGTGACATGATACCCTACATAGAAGACCCCAAAATTCCACCAAAAGACTTCTAGATTTAATAACTAAATTCAGTAGCATAGTCAGATACAAAGTCAAAATTAAAAAAAAATCAATAGTATTTCTGTACACAAACAACCAACTCACTGAGAAAGAAATTAGGGGAACCACATCCTTCACAATAGCATTTGAAAGAAAGAAAGAAAGAAGAAAGAGGAATACTTAGAAATTAACCTATCAAAGGAAGTAAAATATCTATACATTAAAAATTACAGTGCTCTGAAAAAAGGAGATTGAAGAGGATATCAGAAAACAGAAAGATACTCTTTGTTCATGGATGGGAAGAACTAACACAGTGAAAACTGCCATACCCCCAAAATTGTTGTA
Organism: Hydrochoerus hydrochaeris; assembly: GCA_004027455.1. Classification (NCBI taxonomy): domain Eukaryota; kingdom Metazoa; phylum Chordata; class Mammalia; order Rodentia; family Hydrochaeridae; genus Hydrochoerus; species Hydrochoerus hydrochaeris. The sequence goes on along the minus strand of PVLA01015247.1, from coordinate 23,147 downwards.
CAGATTTAATGCAATCCCAGTCAAAATACCATTAACATACCTGACATATCTAGAGAAAAAAATACTCCTAAATTTCATTTGGAATCAGAAGAGACCTTGAATAGCAAAGGCAATCCTGGCAAACAAAGGCAAGACATGAGGCATCACAATTCCTGACTTGAAATTATACTGCAAAATTACTATGATAAAATCTAGATAGCACCAACAAAAACAAAACAAACAAACAAAAACCCCCAAAACCAAAACACAAAAAATAAAAACAACAGCAACAAAACCCCCCCACAAAAATAAAACAAACGAAAAACAGACCTGAGGATCAGTGGAAAAAATTAGGAGATGCAGACACAATGACAAATAGACCCAGCCAACTTATCTTTGACAAAGGAGTCAAACGTGTTTACTGGAAAACCAGCTCTCTTCTTGCCAGAGACTAAAAATAGACCCATATCTGTCACCATGCATTAAACTAAAGTCAAGATGGATCAAAGATCTAAATATTAAAACAGAAACACTAAATCCACTGGAAGAGAAAGTAGTTAGAAATCATGAAGACATAGGTGTAAGTGGAGAGTTCATGAACAAAACCCAAACTACACAGGGAGTACTTCAGAGAGTCAACAACTGGAATCTCATCTTATTAAAAAGCCTTTGCATAGTAAAAGAAATCAACACAGTGAAAAGACAACTCACAGTGTGGGAAAAATTTTTAGCCAAATTTCCCTCAGACAAAGGACTTGTATCTAGAACAAAGAATTGAAAAAAATCAGACCCACCAAATTCAAATACCTAATCCAAAAATGAGCACCTGAGATGAATGCATACCTCTCAGATGAAGAAATACAAATAGCAAATACATATATAAAATAATATTTAACATTATGGGTCATTTGATGCAAATTAAAACAACACTGAGATCCCATCTCACCTCAGAAAGAATGGATACCATCAAGAAATCAACTGATGACAAATTCTGGAGGGGCTGTGGTGTAAAAGGAACTCTTCCCTACTGTTGGTGGGAGTGCAGACTGGTACAACTACTGAGAAAATCAGTGGGGAGAGTCCTCCCAAAAAATAGGATAGAGGTCATATTCCACTCAGCTATCTCCTTCTTGGTATTTTTGTAGAAGAATAAGATATCATACCATAGTGGTATATGTATACCCATGTTTATCATAGCACAATTTATAATAGTTAAATCTTGGAAAGAACAGAAATGCTCATTAATCAAGGAATGGATAAAAAGATGTGGTTTTTTATACAGTGGAGTACTACTCAGCTATAAAGAGGGAGAAACTTGAGACTTTTATAGGTAAATGGGTGCAACTTGAAAATATACTCATAAGTGAAATAAATCATATTTGCACATGCAAGCACCATAGTCTCCCTAGTATAAGAAACTGAAAGAGTAAATAAAATCCAAAATATACAGTAGATATTGTGAAATGGGAAGAAATTGCTCAAAAGTAAATAACAACTCTGATGGGGGAAAGGAGAAAAGAAGAAAGGGAAAAGAAAAAAGTACATACATATATATACCATATAGCTAAGATAATTATACTATTATATTTATTAGTTCATTGAAAACAAAGATTTGATCAATTTTTCATGCTTTTTCTTGTAATTTGAGCAACTACTTTCAAGGTAACAGTACACACTATATTAACCATTGTTAATCAACTATCTTGTTTTGAAATTTTGTATCAATGTTTTTATTGTTTTTTCTCTTTAAAACAAAAATAGAAGAGGTCATGATGGATTTACTGCTGCATTCTACAAGAAATTTAGAGAAGATCTAGTGCCATTATTCCTCAAACTCTTTAATAAAATTGAAATGGAAGCAATCTTCCCTAACTCATTCTTGCTCATGAATAGGAAGAACTACCATAGTGAAAATGGCCATATTCCCAAAATTGTTATACAGATTTAATGAAATCACAATCAAAAGATAGCTTCTTTAATAAACGGTGCTGGAAAAACTGGCTTTCCACATGCCTAATACTAAAACTAGATCCATGTCTATTACCCTTTTAGCTGGTTGCTCCTCAGACAAAGGACTAATATCTAGAACATACAAAAAACTGAAAAATAAAGGATTCCCTTAATTCAAAAACCTAATCAAAAAATGTGTATTCACACATCTCAGATGAAGAAAAAAGTAACAAATATATGAAAAGGTCTTCAACACCACTGGTCATTTGAGAGATGTAAATTACAACAACACTGAGATTCCACTTCCAGAAAAATGACTATTATAAAAAAATTAATCAATTACAAATGCTGGCAGTGCTGTGTGCCTATTGACTGACGAGTGGATAAAAAAGATGTGGGTTTTTTTATATGATGAAGTACTACTCTGCCATAAAGAAGGATAAACTTGAGACATTTATTGGTAAATGGATGGACCTAAAGAGCATAATCTTCAGGTACATCCATTTATCTACAGAGCATTGAGATTATTCTACTTTATATTATGTTCATGAGCAAAACAGTTTGAACTCATACAAATGAACCCTAGCATAAAAACCAGAAAGAGTTAATGAGATCCAATAGTTATTGCAAAAGTGATAGGGGAGGAAATACCTGGGAAGGAAAGATAGTAACTACTGTTAATTTCTTATTGTCTTGTCTTGAACTCTTGTATTGTTTTTACAATTTTGTTAAGTTTTGCTTTGTTCTGTCTTGTTTTGTTAGATTTTACTTTGTTTGATGGTATAAGCAGCTATTTTGGACATAATGGGGTGTACTATGGTAATCATGGTTGGTTTCCTAGTATCTTGTTTTGAAGTCTTATAATCTTTCATTCACTTATTTAATTGGTTTTATTCTGCTTTGTTTGGTTTGATTTTATTATGTGTGATGGTATGAACAGCAATTTTGAAGAAAACTAGACATTATGGTAGCCATTACTGATTTCTAATCATCTTATTTTGAAGTCCTATCATGCTTTTATTCTTTTGTTTTGATTGGTTCTATTCTGTTGTGTTTTATTTGATTTTATTATGTATGATAGTATGGACAAATTTTTGAAGAAAATGAGATATTATAGCAACCATTGTTCATTTCCTATTATCTGGTTTTGAAGTTCTATAATGCTTTCATTCTCATGGTTGGTTTTATACTATTTTGTTATGTTTGATATTATTGTGTGTGAAGATATGGTTAGCTATTTTGAAGAAAACAAGAGACATTATGGTATCCACTGTTGATATCCTGTTGTCTTGTTTTGAAGCCCTGTGTTGCTTGCATTGTTCTGTTCTGATTTGCTTTGTTCTGTTTTTTTTTTGTTGTTTTATTCTCTTTAAAATAAAATTTTTTTAAAAAGACCATAATCTTAAGTGAAATAAATGGTAATCACATGCAAATATTGCATTGTTTTGCTGGTATGAGAGACTGAAAGAGTAAATAAGAACCAAAGTTGTTTAAGAGATATGGTGAAGTAGGAAGAAATTGTTAAAAGAAAAGGGGAATTTGGAGAGGGGCAAAGGAAGGAAAGGAAGAGAAAAAATGAGAAAAGAAGGAAAAATAGAAACAAAGTACATAAGTAAGGAGGGGAAAAGGATTGAAGGGAGAAGGGAATGGGAAAAAAGACAAATCAAGGTATATTATGTACAGGTACAAGTTCTCTCTGATGAATGTGATCATTGTATATACCTAAATTGTCCCAATAAACTTAATTAAATTAAAAAATTAAATAAGATCAATTGTGCCCTTTGGCAATAGATGGAACAAGAGAATAAGGCAGTGAAGAGAAAGGTAGTAACTTGAGAGAGTGTAGTAAGAGGCAAAATCTGGGTGTTAGGAATAGGAGTAACTAATAGAATGATAGAAATAATTATAATACAAGATTGACAGTTACTGAGCATATATTTGGCAGGCACTTTGCTAAGTGTTTTGTGTCATGATCTGATCTAATCCATAGAGAAAGCTTGCAAGTCATATATTGTTTTCATCTTTATCACATCGGAATCTGTAAGTCAGATGACTGATGATGGTAGAGCAAGGTTTCAAAACCTGGTTGAATGTACTGTTGATTCTCAGATTAGAAGGAATACTAAGGGCAAAGACTCAGACATATAACAGTATAATGTTGGCCAACTTTTTATTCTCATACAATATTAGTAAACATGAGGATGAAAGTGAGTCTAACTCTAAGATTATAAGGGAATAGTGGGCTGGGGATATAGCTCAGTGGCACAGCACCCTCTTGTCAGGTGCGAGGTTGTGAATTCAATCCCTGGTACCAAAAAAAATATATCTATATCCATGCCATGTTAGAACTTGGGGTGCTGGGAAAACAAGCAGCCAGCTCACCACTCTGGTAAGTGCCTGTGAGCCTACTGGCGCACAGGCTAAGAATCAAACATCCATCTCCTCCGCCCCCATGAGCAAGTCAGAGCCAGAGAGCTGAGCATCTCCTGTGAGTTTGACTATATGAAATATAGCAAATAAGGGGATTTCCTTCTGCCATCTCTTTTTTTTCTCATTTTTTTAATTTAGAGAAAAAAAATGAAACAGAAAGAGGGTAGAAATAATACAAAATTTCAAAACAAAAACAAAAACCAGTAAGAAATCACTAGTTGACAATTGCATATTTTCCTCCCAGAAGTAGTTGTTCAAGTTACAAAAGTAAAGCATACAAAGTAGATATTTAAACAGACTGCAATCAGCTCTGTTCATCTATCCAACAAAAACTTAATATCAATCATACACACTCAAACATACATGCAGTTATACCCTTTAGAATACTTTCCTTTCCTCTCTCTTTTTTTACAATAACTATAATCAGTTCTTGTAAGATGTTTAGAAGTTCTACACATATATAAGTCTCTACATGCATACCTAGCCTTTCTGTATTAGAGGGAAAAACCCCCAAAACAAGTCAACAATACAAATTCCTAGAGAAACACGAAATGAGAAGGAAATATAAAACCACAATACTAGGTGATCTACGGTTGTTACCATGATGTCTCCTGTTATTTTCAATAAAATTGTCTATATTGTCAGGCACAGTATAATTAAACTTAGTGGTACATAGCACTATTAATAAAAACAGAACATTGGAGATATTATAAGACTTCAAAGGCAGTTAATAATCAAACCAGATTGGGTATCTTATTGAATCCTGCCATCCCCAGAGTAGTTGCCTCTACTCCCAGACTTGACACCCTCAAGCATACCAGATTCAAATAAAATCAGTCAAGACAAAACAGCGATATAGCCAATCTTCTCTGCCTTATCTCTGCTATGCTTTTTTCTGTCCTTGTTTACTTTTCTCCTTCATTCCACTGTCTGCCCCTTTCACTGAGACCTTTCTGCCATTGTTCCTGGAATCCTGGTGATTTTCTTCTCTCTCTCTAGAATGTCCTTCAATATTCTTTGCAGGGTTGGATTGGTGGTCACGAACTCCCCCAGTTTCTCTTTGTCATGGAAATATCTTGTCTCTCCATTAATTTTAGAGACAGTTTTTCAGGGTACATCAATCTGGGTTGGAGGTTGTTTTCCTTCAGGGCTTGGAATATTTCTCTCCAAGCTCTTCTTGATTTGATAGTTTGTATTGAGAAGTCCACTGTGATTTTAATGAGTTTTCCTTTCTAGGTAATCTGTTTCTTCACCATTAATATTCTGCTCTTGTGATGGATTTCTGGGATTCTGACTATTATATTACACTCAGTAAAAAATGCTAGAAATAACTTTTCCCAGATATTCATTTGTCTATCAGTTTTCAAGGTGGTGCTACATACTGGTATATGGGTATATCATTCTAGAACCTCTAACATTTTATTTTTTTATATTGAAGATGAAATCTATCACATTAATTTGGTTAAAGGTGTGCACTAAAAAGATAATGTTATTTTGCCAAATGACTAGATAGTTGTTTCATTTTTATGTGTTGTTTATTTTGTATTAGGGGACATTCATTACACTGAAAACTTGATCACATTGTGATGTCTTCATACATGATGTACTTTGATCCCATATATCTCCACTATTACCCTCTCTCACCTTGCTCTCTCCCTCTCCATGATTCTGTTCATCTTGCCTAATAGTCTCCCTTCTGCTTTCATGTTGTCCTTTTTCCCTAGATTCCATAAATGAAGGAAAATGTGAAATATTTGACTTTTTTAGTTTGGCTTATTTCTCTTAATATGATGATACAGTCCCTACCATTTTACCTGTTTGCAACAGGAACTGGATAATAATCTATATCTTGCTTATGTAGGCACTGAGATTACTAGAGATTGCTACTGATGTGACCCAGTCTCAGGACGTCTTTTTTATATGTATTGTCAAGGGAACCATCAGGGGATGTTTATTTTTCTACAGTGATCTGTTTATTTTTCTGCAGTGAATTTTCCTACTTTATCTAGAGAATAACATTGTGTTGATTTGCTTATATATGTTTAAGAGAACAGTATGGCATATTAACTCTCTGACAAGAGGTGATTATTAAATATTTTAAGTTAAATGGAGAGAATATCAACCTAGCTTTCAGTAGCAGTTCTGACCCTAGCCCTGGCCAGACAACATTCTTCTTAAGAATCTTGTAGGTTCTGTATGTAGACATACTTGGCACCAAGTGTCAGTTCTGTTGTTTAGGATGGGACTCTGAATGAGTTGCTGAGCTTCTGAGGTAGCTGTAGCCCCAAACTTCTACCAAAGGCCATAAAGAGGAACTCTAGATCTAGGGAAAGGACAAGGTTTTAAAAACTGCATACAGGTTTTCAATCAACATTAGTGACTTACAAGTCTTGCCCAGGACAACAGAGGAACTTGTATGTAGATGCTGAATTCTGATACTAGTTTTAAGGGAAAAAAAAATGATGTATTTTTTCCCAGGTTATAGATAGATAGAAGATAGAGAAATCACACACACACACACACACACACACACACACACACACACACACATTTGGAATAGCATGTGATTTTGGCTTAAACAAACATTGGACAACATTCCCATATGGCAAAAGCCACTGGGTATTAGGAGGAGTTCTTCACATCTAGATCTAGGCATATTGAGTGGAAGAAGAATAGCACTAAAAATACTCTGGCTGCACCTGGCACATGAGTGTCCCTTGGGATTTGTTTCATTTGACCATATTCCAATTGTAATGACTTTGAGCTTGTATTTTGCTCCCCAGGATGTGCAACCTCAAATAAACTCTCCTTTGCAGTAGGTTTTGTTTATTTATTTTAAGAAATTTCCCCCTAGGTTTATAAATTCCAATAGGCCACACAAATTACCTCCTACATGCAGTAGATCAAAATTGTCACAAAGACATTTGTATAAGAGAATTAGGAGTTAAGTGAAGGTAGGGCCCATTATTTTTATTTGCTTCTGAATGCCATTTAACAGATAAGGGATGTGGAAATTTAATTATTAACTAATTTTGATGTTTTTTAACTAAATGCAAAAAAGAACAAGAAAGATGAAAATATATAACAAAAAATCTGCTTCAACTCTCAAATTAAAAGAATCATGAAATTTTGACAGTAATGGAGAAGTCACTTTATGCAAAATGACACTGTTTGGGTTTGTGTATTATTCCTATTTTCCCATGTTATCCGGTTATATCAATCTCCACTATATACTGAAATAAGTAAATTCTCAGCAACATCTTCTGGATTAAGTGTGGTTCCATGAAGTCTGAAAACAAAGCCAGATTAAAAAATACCTGTGACTCTAGTATCTTTATGTGAAAATTGTCTCTCTCAGACACTGCAGATGAGTGAGGCCATTTCTGTATGAAACAGGAACATGTATGGAACCAGTCTGTCAGGGCCTACGCTGACATCATTTTGTCCTATATAGGACTGAATATGTGGGGGATAAGGGGAGTGGATTTTTGGGACAGTGGGAACTAAGGGGCTGACCAGTCTATAGGTCTGTGTTAGGGAGCACTGACTGGGTATCTAAGAGTGGTCCTTCGGTGGATAGTCTTCTTCCTCCTCTTCCTCCTATCCCTACCCCGCTTCCTTTTTAAGTTAATAATAATAAAGAAAAATAAGTTTCATTTTGGGAAATTGGGCCTTGCATTTAACATATCTTGATCATTTAAAAATCCCATTACCTGCCCATCTTCTGAAGTCTACCTTTTAGTTTCTTAGCATCTCAGGTGGAGATTCTAACATGTGAGATGAATAAGTCACATTTGATTATGAAGAAGAAAGAGAAGCTAATCACTGCTCTTAAATGGTGGAAGTGATATGGTGAAAAGAAGATAGAGACAGGTATGAGTTTTCTTTCCTTTGTGGTTAAGACTCTTAGGCTCCATGGTGGATGTTACAAGGTGAGTCAAACTCACTGTGTAATTCTGAGTGCTGTTTAATGGACAAGTTATACACTTTCTGATTTTGCAACAGTGAGCACTAAACAACAGCAGAAACACTAAAAATGTCACCCAGGATTTGGAGGGTGATTTATTTTACATTGATGAGCACTGACCAGGATCATTCCCAAAATATCAGGCCCTGATCCTTGGTAGTTTGGAGCTAATATGGATAAGCACAGAAAGTGCAGAAGCAGAGTATTTGGTAGTTATTGACTGGTTCTTATACATCATAGTGACCAGCAATGCATCACATCTGTTTCTAGGAGACAGAAGTAACAGGAGCCGATGAGGGGTATTTTCTGCTACATTTTGACACTTTTTCCTGTCAGGGTGAGGCTCAGTGATTGAATCAACCATCTCAGTTTTTCCTTTGGGAGATCCAGATCTAAAACTATGGGCTGAAACGCACCTTATTAATCATTTATTTCTGCTATTTCATTTTCAGAAGAGGATACTGAAACCCATAGAGGTGTATGGACCTGTTTTAAGCTGCAGTTTGTACTTGGGTTTCTTTTTGGTTCTCTGGTGGAATGATTCACATTCAGCCATGGGATTCCTGTTTCTCTATCTTCAATACTACCTCATTACAATTTGGGGTGATCTTAATGTCCATGGGAAAAATGTGTCCAATGCTTGGCCAATTAGTTTTTTTTTTACCTTACTTTTCCCCAGGATTTTGTCCTTCACCCTGTCTCAGATACTCATTTTTAAGTTAATACTGTAAATGGTTGAAGCACATAATGTTTACATTCCTTGTAGGGAGTTTGTACATGTATATAATACATCTCAATTTTTTTCATTCTCTTCTCCTTTCCATCCCTCCTTTCCTCCTCTTCCTCTATCTCTTGATTCTGCTCCCATCTGAGGAAGAATAAGTTCTCTATTTCCTGTTATCTATCTTTTATTTTGTTCTTTATTTATATTTTGGATTTCTTATATAAGATGAACAATGTGACACTTAAGGTTGTGTGTCTGATTCATATCACTTAATATTATGGTCTCATTATGCAAAGTAGCACTCCATTGTGCATAAATACCACATTTTCTTCACTCATCTGTTGCTAGACATATAGGCTGCTGCCAAGATTTAGCTATTATGAATTGTGCTGCTATAGAGATGGATATGCATGCATCATCATTTTTACATCCCATGAAGGATAGTATCTGTTATAGCTTGTGCTTGGGTGTCTCCCAAAGCCTCATGTGGGCATGGATGGGACTTTTTCAGAGATGGCTGGATCTAGAGTGTGTGACACTGGGATTGATTTATGGTGCAATACTAGGCTCAAGGCATTAGGATTAAGGGTGTGAGTGCTACCTGCCCTAAGTAGCCTAGATAAAATATAAGGAACAGAAAGAGACATTATGGTAGCCATTGTTGATATCCTACTGTCTTGTTTTGAAGTCCCATAATGCTTTCTTTTGTTTTGACTGGTTTTATACTATTTTATTTTTTTTGAATTTATCACGTGTGAAGGTATGGACAACTATTTCAAAGAAAACAAGAGATGTTATTGTAGCCACTGTTGATTTTCTGTTGTTTTGCTTTGAAATGTTGTGTTGCTTGCATTGTTTTGCTCTGATTTGCTTTGTTCTGTTTTATTCTCTTTAAAATAAAATAAAAGAATATAAGGACCAGAAAGAGCTGTGGTCACTCCTTGTTTGTTCTGTTACCTCTGCCTGCCACAAACTGTTTTTCCTCTGTGATACATGTCTGCCACACCACCCTGACTTGGAGTCAGCTGATTATGGACGGAAACCTCTTTGAACTGTGGCTAACAACCTTCCTCTAGTTTGGGGTGTCAGGTATTTTGTCTTACCAATGAGAAAAGTAATTAAGACTGGATCACTTCCCAGAGGTGGGTCCCCTTTAGATTCTCAATGTCAACATTTTAACCTTTGAATGCCATCTTCTATTTTTCTAGCATATTCCCTTTAGCCTCCTAATTCTATCAATAACTCAGTCTTGGATGTAAATACATAGACATGATCGCCTTTCTGTCCCTTCCCTGCCCTCTTTTCCTCACTTGCCACAGTTTCCACTGTCCATAATTGATATGGGTTCACTTATCTATATTCTATTTTTCTATTAACTTATTGCTATCTGACAAATTATATATGCTTGGTGGATTAAAGTCTATTCTTTTGGTGGGCTATAATGCCCACAAAGATAAATATCTTGACTCTTTGCTCCTTGCTGTAGCATGTGCCTAGAATATGATTGGTACATGGTAGGTACTCAATAAATATTAGTTAGATGAATAAATAAATAAATAAATTGGTGAGAGTACTTTTAAGAGGGGTTAAATTATATTTTTTGTAGTGGAGAAGTTGGACACATGGTTCTGTTTTGATTAATTCTAATGCTAAATTGTTTTTATTGTTCTTCATCTCTCCCCTGCTATACAAAAAAGCCTTCTAAGGAGGCAGACTTATGTCTCCTTCTTGAGGAACCAATTATGAAGAAGGCTGCTGTTCTTGCCCTAAGAGGGTGTCATTGTTTATGTCAGTGGCCCCCAAGCCTCATCAAATTATGAGCTTGACCAAATCTAGCGTTTGTGATTGGTTTGTTGTCTAGTGCTCAGATGGGTGGTGTGAGTGTTTCACCCACCCAAGGGTGGAGCCAGGATGTGATATATGGGTGGAAGATGTGTGTGTCTCTCTCTTGTCAGTTGGCACCTTGCTGTTTGTGGCCGGCCATGAAGAGCTGCCCCTTCATGCCATGCTACCTTGGAGCCGATTGCATATGGACTAAAACTTCCAAGAACTGTAAGAAATGAGCCTTTCCTTCTCTAACTTTGGGTGTCAGGTAGGTAGTCTCAACAACAAGTAAAAAGTAGCTAAGACAGAGGGCAAGGAAGAGCAGTGTTAACTATGAATTATCCCATTGATAATCATAAGCTCATGGTTATGTCTTGGAGATATATATATATATTTGGTGGGTGTGGTGTTGCATATTTGCAGCAAAAACATTCTGGGAGTCTGAAGTAAGAGGATCTTAAATTTAAGTTCAGCTTGGACAACTAGTGACTTAACAAAATCCTGTTGCAAAATAAAAATATAAAAATAAAAATGTTGGAGATGTATCTCATTGGGAATATCCTGGCTTCAATACACAGTACCACAAAATAAACATGCAAGCAAACAAACACACACACAAAAGTAACTTGTTGCCTTAAGTAACAATTTTGGAGCATTTTCCTGCAGGTGGAGATTATTCAGTAGGCATTTGGAATATGTGTCAGCAGTTTGGGAAAGAGGTTCAGATGAAGGTAGAAATTTGGGGATCAACAATACAGGCCAGTGATGTGGCCATGGATGAAGAAGAGACCTTCCAGAGAAGGCACATAGAGAAAAGAGCAGAGATGAGTCATGGGAACATTACCTGAGCACTCTGGTGCCATAAAAACATGGTGACAAAGAGACTCATATGATGACGAATGGGGCAGGCATATTCATATGCAGAGTACCCCATCTGCAACTATGATTGTAGTATCATAACACTTAGATGTTTAGCCATGCATCTGTTGTAATAATTTGTATTATCGATAGAAATCAATTCATTAAAACACAAAATGAAAATTGCAACTTCGAAAAAGTTAAGTACAAGTGATGGGAGAGTGACTGAGTAGACAAGACCGACCAGTGATGTCACATCACATAGCTTCTTGGTCTAGCACCAGCCACAGCATTGTTTTCCCTGTTGAGTTTACAACCTCAGTCTTCTGCCATCCTAACACTTACTTTAAAGTAAAAAAAAAAAGAAGGCAATCTCAGTGAGTCCAAGAGTTCAGACGCAGGTAGCACATTAGAATTGGGGGTGACTACCTATTCTATCAAATCACATTGGATCTTATTGTCAAATTTTATATATGTACCAAAAACAAAAATCACACATATCATTTTGTAGTTTAAGTTACTGAAAGCAAATCTTTCTGGTGGGTGGAGATAAGGTTAAAAAGAGAAGGCTGGGATTAGGTGATTTTAAGATTGTTCAGTTCTGTAATTCTGCTCAGAATGTCAGTAGAGCAGTGCATGATTATTACTTTTGACCACTGCAATTGACTAGGAGGTGCAGGAAAAAAGAGTCCATTAAAGACTAACGTTTAGGCAAGTAAAGTGGCTTTTATACAAGGTGAATCCCAGCAAGGTTAGTCTGGTGGATGTGATGATGGCTTTCATAAAGTGGGTGATTTCCCAGTTCTCTCCAACTGTATCCAAGTAGCCAGTGACTGACTCATTAAGGAATGGATTTGCTAGCACATACAGGGCTAGGCTCAGTAGTGTAGCCTTCACAGGGAACACTCAGCTGATTTGATTATTGGATCCCAAGAGGCCGATAATTACAAGTCCAGATTTCCCTATTGAAATTCCTCTGCCATCTAGGAGCTTACAAGGAGTCAGGGACTTAATACACTGGGAGCAAAGTGTTCCCATGAAGTAGTTTCTCTTTATTATGACTTATTAAATGGAGAAGTACAGAAAACACCTGGAAGTACTTGTGGTAGCAAGGACCTAAGATCTAATGTATGAAAAACAAAAACCAACTGGCTGCTTTATAATATAATGCCACCCTGAAATATGATGCCAATATTAAAAGCTGTTGGGTTAGTTCATTGCATTTCTATTTAACTTGTTTCTCAGAAATGTTCTTTTTTGAGACCTAGGTGCTGAAGCCATGGAAATGACAATTTTAAATCTTTTTTTTAAAAAACCCTGTGTTCTGCTTACATGGATTTTTAAGGGTCATTCTTATTTGCACTAGCATTATGGTAACTCAGTCTATTTAACAGAACTCTCTGTACATTAAAGGTGGAAGGTAGAAGAGAATTATTTACCTGTAAAGTAAAGGAAATAATTTTTTTTTGGCTGCTGGAGATTGAACCCAGTGCTGTTACACCAAGCCACAGTCCTAATCTTTTCCATTTTTAAGTTTTAAGGTAGGGTTGTGTTGAATTGCTAAGTTCTCAAAGTGAGTTCACACTTGTTATCCTCTTGCCTCAGCTTCCCAGTGTGCTATGAGTGTATGTGTCACAGTGCTGGAAAAGGATTTAATATCAGCAGTGATCTTGGGAAGCTTCATGAGAGTCTTGTAAGAAAGTGCCCAGACTTTGGGGAGCTAGAGCAGGGAGAGAAGTCCTTGGGGGACCAGGAAGCAGCTAAAGAAGGTAGACGATTCCAATCCTGGCAGTGAAATGGAGCAGGTATAACACAGATATGGCTCAGAGTTTGGACTCTGGAGGTAGAATTAGTTTTCAATCCCTGCCCTGTTCCCAGCTCCATGACCCTCAGTTCAGACCTTCAGTTTCTTTGTTCTGTGAACTAGGGATAAAATTTCACACTTCATGGAGGTGTCATTCCCATTAAGTATGTGAATGTATCTGATACTCTTGGCAAGTACCTGGCATAAATAACAATTCAATCAGTATTATCATTATTTGCAATAAGCAAATAGAACAAGATCTCTGTTTTAGTGATCAGACAAACAAAAGAAGAAAGTAGACAGGAGGAGATTGCAGAGGATGAAGGTCATATTCCCAGGCTATGACCTCTAGTCACAATATGCTAGCACCTCTATGGATTTCCCATTATCTCCAGGACCAAAGTTTTCTATCCTTTGCCCTGATTTACAATCCCTTTGGGTGGGTTAGGATTGCTCAGTATGTGACAACTGTGGGTGATCCTGTGAAGTTATAGAAATCCCAACATCAATTTATACAGAATTTGTCAATCTTGGATGCACATTATCATCCCTTGGAAGCTTTTATAATAAAGTGATGCCTGGGCCCCACCTCTTAGATATTCTGCTATAATTATTTGGAGAGAAGATTCAGGCTTTGGAATTTTAGAAGCTCTCACTATTAGATTCTAATGTGTAACCAGATTGGAAAACTACTAACCAGCAGTCTTAACAAGTAAACTAAGCATTTTTATTTTATTTTAAAGAGAAAAATAATACAGTAAAGAAAAACAAAAACAAAAAACAACATGAGACAAACAAGCAACAACTATTACTACAACAAAAACCCCTAAACAATAATATAGACTTTCAAAATAAGACGATAGGAATTTAACAATGGTTGTTACATTGCATATTGTTACCTTTGAAAGAGTTGCTTAGGTTGCCAGATATAGACATATAAAATTGATCAAACCACATGAGTATTAGCTGTTGTTTTCTATGAACTAATAGAATTAGCAGAACAATAATCTTAGCTATCTTATGCATAGCTATACAAATTTATATCTTTTCTCTTTTCCCTTTCTTCTTTTCTCCTTTCCCTTACCCCAGTTGTTTTTTCCCTTTGAGCAGTTTATTACCCTTCACAATATCTATTGTAGATTTTGGATCTTATTTACTCTTTCAATTTCTTACATTAGGGAGGCAATATGGTATTTACACATATAAGTGTGATTTATTTCACTTATGTGTATGATCTCAAGTCACATCCATTTGCTTATGAAAACCTGAGCTAATACTTCTTTATAGTTGAGTAGTAATCCATTGTATAAAAATATCACATATTTTCTATCCATTCCTCAATTGATGAGCAATTGAGTTATTTCCAAGATTTGGCTATTACAAATTGTGCAGCTATAAACATAAGTGGACATACATCACTGCAGTGTGATACTTTCAATTCTTCTGGGACAATACACAGAAGAGAAATAGCTGAGTGGAATGGAACCTCTCTAATGTTAGTTTTTTGAGGATTATCCACACTGATTTCCACAGTGGCTGCACCAGTCTACACTCCCACCAACAATGCAGAAAGGCTCCTTTTCCTCATATCCCCTCCAGCATTTGTTATTGGCTGATTTCTTGATCTTGGCCGTTCTTTCTGAAGTGAGATGGAATCTCAACCTTGTTTTGATTTGCATTGCCCTAATGACCAGTGATGCTGAACATTTATTTTATATATTTAGTTGCGATTTGCATTTCTTCATCTGCATTTCAGGTGCCCATTTTTGGTCGGTCTGATTGTTTTCAGTTCTTCACATGTTCTAGATAGAAGACCTTTATCTCACAGACAATTGGTAAAATTTTTTTCCCACTCTGGGTTGTCTTTTCACACTGTTGGTGATTTATTTTGTCATGTAAAAGCTTTTTAGGAAAATGACATCCAAGTTGTTGATTTTTTGAAGTATTTTCCTGTGCCTTCTGGGTTTTGTTCGTGAACACTCTGCCTACACCTGTCTTCAAGATTTCTACCTTCTTTTTTTCCCAGTGTTTAGTGTTTCTATTTTAATATTTAGAACTTTCATCCATTTTGATTTTAGTTTAGTGCAAGGTGATAGACATGAGTCTAGTTTTAGTCTTCAGCATTTAGTGAGCCAGTTTTTCCAGCACCATTTATTAAAGAGGCTATCTTTTTTCTAGTGAATGTGTTTGGTCCCTTTGTCAAAGATAAGGTGGATGAATGTGTTTGTAGTTGTGTCTATCTCTTCTATTCTGTTCTATTGATCCTGAGGTCTGTTTTTTGTTTGTTTGTTTGTTTTGTTTTTTGCCAGTACCAAGCTGATTTTATTAGAGTGGTTTTGTCATATAATTTTAAGTCAGGTATTGTGATGCTTCCTGCCTTGCCTTTGTTTCTCAGAATTGCCTTTGCTATTTTAGGTCTCTTTTGGTTCCAGATGAATTTTAGGACTGTTTTCTCTAGATCTGTAGGGTATGCTAATGGCATTTTGATTGGGATTATATTAAATCAGTACAACAGTTTTGGGGTATGACCATTTTCACAAATTTTCAATATATAGATCTTTTACTTCCTTTGTTAGATTGATTCCTAAGTATTTTTTTTTTTTGGATGCTATTGTGAAAGGTATTGTCTCCTTAATTTCACTTTCAGTGACTTTGTTGTTTGTATACAGGAATACTATTGATTTTGAGTGTTGACTTTGTATCCAGTTACATTGTTGAATTTGGATATTAAGTCTACTAGACTTTTGGTTGAGATTTTGGAGTCTTCTATGTAGTATATCATGTCATCTGAAAATAATGGTAACTTAATTTCTTCCTTTCCTATCTTTATTCCTTTTATATCTTTTTCTTATGTAATTGCTGTGGCTATTGTGTTCAGAACTATATTGAATAGGAGTGATGATAGTGGAGTCCTTGTCTTATTCCTGATTTTAGATCAAAAGCTTTCAATTTTTGTTCATTTAGTATGATGTGGGTTGTTGCTTTGTCATAGATGGCTTTTATCAGGTTGATGTAGAGACCATTTATTCTGATTTTTGGTAGGGTTTTTATCATGAATGAGTGTGGGATTTTATCTAAGGCTTTTCTGCATCTATTGAGATGACCTTATGATTTTTTTCTGTTAATATGGCATGTTATATTTATTGTTTTGCATATGTTGAACAATCTCTTAATTCCTGGAATGAATCCCACTTGGCCATAATCTTCTTGATGATTTGCTGCATCATGTTTGAAGATTTTTGCATCTATGTTCATTAGAGAGATTGGCCTGATTTCTTTTTGTTGGTTGGGTCTTTTCTGGTTTCGGTATCAGGGTAATACTTGCCTCTAGGAGTGAGTTAGGGAGAATTGTTTCCTTTTCAATTTCGTTAAAGAGTCTGAAGTATATCAGCATTAAATCTCTAAATTTCTTGTAGAATTCAGCCATGAATTCATTAGGACCTGGGCTTTTGCTTGTTGGTAAGTTTTTAATCACATTTCCAATTGCATTAACTGATAGTGTTATTCAGAAGTTTTACATTTTCTTGCTCTAAATTTTTTTTGGTATTTTAAAAAATTTAAGAGAAAAAAAACATGTAAAGGGTAAAGACAATACATAATACATAATTTCAAAAGAAAGATAAACAGTAAGAAATCACTAGTTGATAACTTATATATTGTCCTCTTAGAAATCGTTCAAGTTACAAAATTAAAGCATACAAAGTAGATATTCAAACAGTGAGACTGTAAACAGCTACGCATGCATGAGTCTCTACATGTATTTCTATCCTTTCTGTATTACAGGGAAAAACAAAGCCTAGCAAGACAAAACAAAACAAATTCCTATAAAAACATGAAACCAAAAAGTTGTATAAATCCACAGTACAAGGTGATCCACAATGATTACTGTGCTGTTTATTATCTTCAATAGAATTGTCTATATCATCAGGCATAATTGAATATAGCAGTATAATTAAATATAGCAGTGTATAGCAATATTAATAAAAATAAAATATTGTAGACAGCATAAAACTTCAACAGCAGGTAATAAACTAGAGTGGATATTCTAGTGAATCTTGTGATCTTCAATGCACTTGCCTATACTCTCAGACTTCATACTATCAATCATAACAGCTTTGAATAAAATCTTATCAATACAAAACAGCAATCTAACAAACCAGATTTGATTATGATCAGTCATGGTAAAACAGTGTAGGTTATACAGAGTTTTAGATTAAGTTAATAGGAAATTAAGGATGATTACCATACTATATCCTGCTATTTTCAGGATAACTGTCTGTGCCCTCAAATCTAGTACAGGTAGAATGACTGGAACAGAATATAATACATCTAGGCAGAGTGGTGTGAGTAATGTGGGTTTTAAATCCTGGTACACTATTAACAATATAGTGTATCGAGGCCATCTATGTTAGAGTTTCTAGTTATCCTTCTCTGCCTCACTTCTGCCATGCTATTTTCCTGCCTTTGTTTGTCTACTTTTCTCCTTCATTCTACTGCTGCCCCACTCATTGAGGCCTTTCTGCCACTGTTCCTAAAATCCTGGTATTTTTTTCTCTCTCTTTAGAATGTCCTTCAGTATTCTCTGTAGGGTTGGATTGGTGGTCACAAACTCGCCCAGTTCCTCTTTGTCATGGAAGCATCTTGTTTCTCCATTAATTTCTAGTGACAGTTTTGCAGGGTACATCAATCTGGGCTGGAGGCCACCTTCCCTCAGGACTTGGAAGACTTCACTCCAAGCTCTTCTTGATCTGATGGTCTGTGTTGAGAAGTCAGCTGTGATTCTGATGGGCTTACCTTTATAGGTAATCTGTTTCTTTTCTCTGACGGCTTTTAACATTCTGTTTTTATATTGAATTTCTGGTATCTTGATTATTATATGTCTGGGTGTAAATCTGTTTTGGTTGTAGGTGGCTGGAGTTCTGTATGCCTCACATAACTGAATGCCATTTTCTTTTCCCATGCTTGGGAAGTTTTCCTTAATTATTTCCATAAATAGCCTTTGTAATGCGCCTGTATGTATTCCTGCTTCTTTGTTCACATTTCTTATTCTTTTTTTAAATTTTTTTTATTTAAAGAGAAAAAAAAATGTAAAGGGTAGAGATAATACAGAATTTTTAAAAAAAGATAAACAGTAAGAAATCACTAGTTGATAAATTACATATTGTCCTCATAGAAATAGTTGTTCAAGTTACAAAATTAAAGCATACAAAGTAGATATTCAAACAGTGAGACTGTAAACAGCTGTGCATGCATGAGTCTCTACATGTATTTCTATAAACTTAAAGCTTTAAAATCTTACTGAGATAAAGTAAATAATACCTAAACAAATATCATGTGTGAGGATTTGAAGACTCATTTTTTTTTAATTTAAAGAGAAACAAAAGCATGTAAAGGGTAGAGGTAATACAGAATTCCAAAAAAAAAAAAAATAATAATAAGAAATCACTAGTTGATAAATTACATATTGTCCTCTTAGAAATAGTTGTTCAAGTTACAAAATTAAAGCATACAAAGTAGATAGTCAAACAGTGAGAGTGTAAACTGCTACGCATGCATAAATCTCTGCATGTATTTCTATACTTTCTGTATTAGAGGGAAAAACAAAACTTAGCAAGACAAAACAAAACAAATTCCTATAAAAACATGAAACCAAAAAGTTGTATAAAACCATAGTACAAGGTGATCTACAATGATTACTGTGTTGTTTCTTATTATCTTCAATAGAATGTCTATATCATCAGGCATAATTGAGTATAGCAGTATAATTGAGTATAGCAGTAAATAATAATAGCAGTAAAAATAAAACATTGTAGACAGTATAAAACTTCAAAGGCAGGTAATAATCAAACCATAGTGGATATTCTAGTGGATCTTGTCATCTTAAGTGCAGTTGCCTATACTCTCAGACTTGATACTATCAATCATAACAGCTTTGAATAAAATCTATCAATACAAAACCACGATCCAACAAACCAGATTTTTTTACAATCAGTCATGGTAAAACAGTGTAGGTTTTACATAGCTTTAGATTAAGTTAATAGGAAATTAAGAATGATTACCATACTATATGCTGTTATTTTCCAGATTACTATCTGGAAATCTAGTACAGGTAGAATGACTGGAACAGAATATAATACATCTAAGCAGAGTAGTGTGAGTAATGTGGGTTTTAAATCCTGGTGCACCATTAACAATATAGCATATCAAGGCCATCTATGTTAGAATTTCTAGTTATCCTTCTCTGCCTCATTTCTGCCATGCTATTTTCCTGCCTTTGTTTGTCTACTTTTCTCCTTCATTCTACTGCCTGCCCCACTCATTGAGGCCTTCTTGCCACTGTTCCTAAAATCCTGGTATTTTTTTTTTTCTCTCTAGAATGTCCTTTAGTATTCTCTGTAGGGTTGGATTGGTGGTCACAAACTCACCCAGTTCCTCTTTGTCATGGAAGCATCTTGTTTCTCCATCAACTTCTAGTGACAGTTTTGCAGTGTACATCAATCTGGGCTGGAGGTTATTCTCTTTCAGGGCTTTGAATACTTCACTCCAAGCTCCTCTTGATCTGATGGTCTGTGTTGAGAAGTCACCTGTGATTCTGATGGGCTTACCTTTATAGGTAATCTGTTTCTTTTCTCTGATGGCTTTTAATATTCTGTTTTTATATTGAATTTCTGGCCTCTTGATGATTATATGTCTGGGTGTAGATCTGTTTTGGTTGTAGGTGGCTGGGGTTCTGTATGCCTCACACAACCGAATGTCATTTTCTTTTCCCATGCTTGGGAAGTTTTCCTTAATTATTTCCATGAATAGCCTTTGTAATTCACCTATTTGTATTCCTGCTTCTTCATTCACATTTCTTATTCTTAAATTGTAGATTCTCTTGTCATCTTCTAGCCTTTGTATTGTTACTGCCTGTTTCCTTGTTATTTTTAAGAGATCTTTCCTTTCATTATCACACACTGCCAACTTGTCCTCAGGTTTTGATAGTCTATCCTTAGTTTCTTTTAAGGAGTTTTGCCAGCTTTCAATGGAGTTTTTAATTTTCTGATAGTCTCTTTGAATCTGCTTCATGTATTCTATATTTTCTTTATATTCTTTATTGAATGTTTCTCTCCTTTTTTTGTGTTCCTCCCTTCTTCCATCTAAGTCTTCCTGAGAAATGCTTCCTGAGAGCATTTCTTTTATTGCTCTACTCATATCCTGCTTTACCTGATTTAATATTTAAGTTTTGAATTCATCTACAAGGTCCCCAAGATATCTCTTAATGTCCATTGAAGCCATGTGTGATGTTGTGTGTTTGCCGCCCTCAGGCTCCCTTGTTTTTCCCTCTCCTGGATCAGTGCTCTCAGGGTTCTGGGCCAGGGGCCTCCTCTTGGCTCTCTCTCCTGTCATGGCCTTGGATTCCTCCACATAGGTGTATAGCGAAGGTCCCAGCCCCCTTCTCTGTTGACCACATTTCCTCCAAAGCATGCTGGCGAGGGACCTCCACCCTCTTCTGCCTGCTCTTGTCACTGAGGTGTAAGTAAGGGCTGTGCATGCTGCCCCTCCCCACCAGGCCAGCCAAACTTCAGGGCCCTTCTCCAGGTTAGTGCATGCTAGGTGCAGGGAATCGATTTGGGAGGGTTCACTGGGTCCCAGCCAGGGGCACGACCCAGTCCAAGCAAATCCCATGAATCTGCTCTGGGTGGGGAGAAACCACCTGAAGTCACTGTTGCTCCCAGTTCAGGCTTCTCCTGCTCAATTCCAACGTGTTGCCCATTTGGTTGTGCCCTTTCCATAGGGGGTGGTCTCATTTCCAGCACTGACCGTGAATTAATGAAGGTCCCTTTGCTGGCTCTGCTCTCCATTAGGCTCACCAACCCCCTGCTTCAGCACAGCTGTGGTTCCTGTGAGTGACAGCAAGAATGAGTTTGGGTGGCTCTGCTGGCTGGCGCAAATTCAGCCTGGCACGAATTCAGGCCAGTGCAAACTTGGCGGGTCGCAGTGAAAATGCCACGTCTGGTAACTTTAGCTGCTCCAATTGTAGCCCTGACACTGTGTGTTTGACAAGCTTTTTTATGTTTTAATTTCTTCCTGTGTCAAGAGGATCCATCTCCCTCTGTCTGGATCTCTCCAGGATGTTTTATTCTGGCATATGAATTGTTTTTCCCAGGAGGCTTTGTATTTTGTTGCTCACTGATCAGCCATCTTTAGCTCCTTCTGTTGCTCTAACTTTGATTATTCATAGATTTCAAGGAATCTGACTATTTCTGCATTTTCCATCCATTGGGAGTATGGATTTTTGAAATAGGTATTGATGATCTGAATTTCCACTGGATACGGTAATTTTACACTTTTCATTTCTCATTGCATGAATCTGACTTTTTTCCTTCCTTTTTTTGGTTAAGCTTGGTTAGAGGTTTATCAATATTATTCATTCTTTCAAAGAACCAACTCTTTGATTAATTAATTATTGTATTGTTTTGTTAGTCTTGATTAATTTCTCCTTTGATCTTCATAATTTCCTCCCATCTATGTGCTTTGGGCTTGACTTGCTCTGCTTTTTCTAGCAACTTGAGGTGCAGCATTAGGTTATTTATTTGTGCTCACTCTCTTGTCATGATATGAAAATTCATTGCTATAAATTTCCTTCTCAGGACTGATTTCATTGCATCTCACAAGGTTCAGTATGTTGTGTTTGCATTTCATTTGATTGTAGATATTGTTTAATTTCTTCTGTAATTTCATCTGTCGCCCATTGGTTATTCAGGAGGGTGTTATTTAGTTTCCATGTGTTTATGGAGTTTTTGTGGTTATTTTTGCCATTAATTTCCAATTCCATTGCAATATGGTCAGATAATATACTTTGGATAATTTCAATTATTTTGCACTTACTTAATCATATTCTATGCGCTAGTATATGGCTTATTTTAGAGAATGATTCATGACAGTCGAGAAGAATTTGGATTTTTTTTCATTTTTTTATTTAAAGAGAAAAAAACAGGAAAAAGGTAGAAATATTACAGAATTTCAAGAAAAGAAGATAAATAGTAAGAAATCACTAGTTGATACATTACACATTGTTCTTTTAGAAATAGTTATTCAAGTTACAGGATTAAAGCACACAATGTAGGCACTAAAGCGGTGAGAGTGCAAACAGATCTGTTCAACAATCCAACAAGAACCTAGAAATATGGTCATCAATCCCACACATCTAAACATACATACAGCTATATCTTTCATAGTGCTTATTTCCTATTTTTTTACAATAGCAATTATACATTTTTAAAATTTTATTTAAAGAGAAGAAAAAAATAAAACAAAACAAAAAAGGGGAACAGTAATACAGAATTCTAAAAGAAAGAAGGAAAAAAGAGAATGAGAAAAAGCCCCACTAAGAAATCAGTAATTTGTAAATTATGTATTGTCATCTTGCATGTAGTTGTTCAACTTACAAAGTTAAAGGGTACAGAGTAAATATTCAAACAGTCAGACTACAAACAGTTTTGCTCAAAGATCCAACAAAGATTCAGCAATATGGTCATCTATTTTACACACTCAAACTTACATGCAGTTATATCCCTTAGAGCACTTTCTTTTCCTCTCTTTTTTACAATAGCAATTACACATTTTGG
>PVLA01015246.1:0-26253 GCA_004027455.1 Hydrochoerus hydrochaeris | reverse complement strand
CCAATATATCACAGTCATAACCATTAATGTAAATGGCCTCAATTCACCAATTAAAAGAAACTGACTGGCAGAATGGATCAAGAAACAATGTCCAACCATATGCTATCTACAAAAAACCCATCTAACTGAAAAGGAAACTCATAGACTGAAAGTCAAAGGATGGAAAACAATACTCCCTGCAACAGGAACTAAAAAAAAAATGGGTATAGCTATTCTGTTTGCAGACCATGTGAACTTCAAACCAAGAATGATCCAAAGAGATAAAGAAGGTCACTACATACTAGTTAGGGGAAAACTTCAAGAGCAAGAGATAGAAATCTTAAATATATATATATGCACCAAATTCCAGAGTACCCAGCTACACAAAGCAAGTATTAACAGAAATGAAAAAATCAAATAGGCAATAACACAATTATAACAGGAGACCTTAACATGCTAGATCAAAGGCATAGATCAACTAGACAGAAAATCAGCAAAGAAATAAAAGAACTGAATCACACCTGTGAACAAATGGATTTGATAGATATATATAGAGTGTTCCATCCAACAACATCAGAATATACTTTCTTCTCAGCAGTACATGGGACATTCTCAAAAATAGACCATATACTAACCCACAGAACATATTTAAGTAAATGCAAAAGAATTGAAATTATCCCATGCATAATGTATCAGATCATAGCACCATGAAACTAGAAATAAATGATAAAAGAAACTTCAAAAACCCCACAAACACATGGAAATTGAATAATACACTCTAGAGAAATCAGTGGGTCACAGAGGAAATAAGCTATTAAACAATATCTACAACCAAGCGAAAATACAAATCAACTTACCAGAACCTGTGGGATGCAATGAAAGTGGTCCTCAGAGGAAAATTTATTGCACTGAGTTCCCACATTAGGAAAACAGAATGAACACAAATAAGAAACCTGATGCTACACCTCAAACATCTAGAAAAAGAAGAGCAAGCTAAGCCCAAAACCAAAAGAAGGGAGAAAATTATAAAGATCAGAGCAGAAATTAATGCAATAGAGACTAAGAAAACAATACAAAGAATCATTGAATCAAAGAGTTGGTTCTTTGAAAGAATAAATAAAATTGATAAGCCCCTAGCCAACCTCATTTTAAAAAGGAAAGAAGCCCACCCTCCACCGGGAACATAGAAGAAACCTGCTTCAGGAGTAAACTGGCTGGAAACTCGCCTGTGGGCCCGCCCTGCCAGTAGGAATATAGTGGAGCCTACATCAGGGTTAAGCTGCCTGGAACCTCCCCCGTGGGCCCGCCCTGCCACCAGGAACATTGAGGAAGCCCGCCTCAGGTGTAGGCTGCCTGGAACCTCCCCTATGGGTGCACCTTGCCACCTGGAACATCTCAGAAGCCTGCCCCAGACTGAAAACTGCCATGGACTGCTTATGCTGGGCCTGCCCTCACACCTGGAACATCAGAAGACCTCAGCAGGCTCCAGTTAGTGTGAAAAAATTTGGAACTTAACTCCCAGGCAGCGAACCTTGGACTACAGTGGATTAAATGTATCAGCGTGGTGAGTATGCCCCTAAAACAAGGTGTACAGTGGATAAATAGGGCCAGTAGTAAAATCCCCTCCAACTAACTAAGACTTTGGTGAGTCTGAAAAGAGTGTGTGTGATCCCCTCCTACACATAGAAAATATCAGGCAGAGTGAAAATGACAACATGAAAAAGCAAAATGCAGTCTCAAACATATAGTTCACCAGAAGCAAGTATAGGAGACATTGAAATAGAGGACCCCAAAAGAAACACACTGGGAATGTCTGAAAAGATAGCGAGTGAAATAAACAACTGCATCAGGCTATAGAAGAAATCCAGTTAGAGATACTATCTCATGTAAAGATGGAAATAACAACTTTAGTAAAGGAGTTGTTGAATATAGCTAAAGGAGAACTAGAGAAAAAAGTACATGAGCATGGGAAACAGATTGAATCTTTGAATGAACTATATAGAAAACAAGCAGAATTCATGAAACAAACAGAAAGGACAGAACTTTTAAAAATAACAAAGTAGCATGAAATGACAATCCAGAAGCTTCATGATGATGCCAAGAGCAACAATATAAGAATAATGGGCATTAGCAAAGATACAGGAGTCCAGGCAAATGATATACATAAAGTATTTTCAGAAATAATAGAAAATTTCCCAAACATGGAGAAAGAATCTGATATGCAGGTAAGTGAGGCATGTAGAATACCAAAGAGTTACAATCAACATAAATCCACACCCAGGCACATAATAATTAAGATCTCAGACACACAGCATAAAAACAGAATACTAAAAGCTATTAGAGAAAAAACACAACTCATCTATCAAGGAAAACCCATTAGAATCACGGCACACTTTTCAGCACAAACTCTCAAGTCA
Source organism: Hydrochoerus hydrochaeris (assembly GCA_004027455.1). Classification (NCBI taxonomy): domain Eukaryota; kingdom Metazoa; phylum Chordata; class Mammalia; order Rodentia; family Hydrochaeridae; genus Hydrochoerus; species Hydrochoerus hydrochaeris. The sequence goes on along the minus strand of PVLA01015246.1, from coordinate 23,857 downwards.
AGAAGATCTTGGAGTGAGGTATTTTAAGCCCTGAAAGAAAACAACCTTCAACCCAGACTGATGTACCCAGCAAAACTTTCATTCAAATTTAATGGAGAAATGAGATACTTCCATGACAAAGAACAACTGAAGAAATTCATGTCCACCAAACCAACCCTAGAAAGAGTACTGAAAGACATACTAGGTAGAGATAAAAATGATCACAATCCCCAGAACAACAGAAAGAAACCACCAGGTAGGACAAGCAAGTAAACAAGAGGGAAAAACAGAAAGCAAACAACTGGAACATTATTGGCAAAGTTGAGACAATACATATCAGTTATATCCATAAATGTAAATGGCCTCAATTCACCTATCAAAAGAAATAGGTTGCCAGAATGGATCAAGAAACACGATCCCACAATATGCTGTATGCAAGAAACACATCTGACCCAAAAGGAAACTCATAGATTAAAAGTCAAAGGATGGAAAACAGTATTCCATGAAACAGGAACCCAGAAAAAATCAGGGGTAGCTATTCTATTTGCAGACAACGTGAACTTCAAACGTAAAATGATTAAAAGAGATAGAGAAGGTCACTACATACTTGTTAGTGGAAAAATTCAAGAGGAAGAACTAACAATTATAAATATATATGCAACAAATGCAGGAGCACCCAACTATATAAGACAGATACTAATGGACATGAAAAACCAAATACACAAGAACACAATTATAACAGGAGATCTTAACAGCCCATTGTCACAATGAGATAGATCAGCTAGACAAAAACTCAACAAAGAAATAACAGAACTGAATCATACCTGTGAGCAATTGGACTTAGTAGACGTTTACACAGTGTTCCACCCAACCACATCAGAATACACATTCTTTCCAGCTGCACATAGGACATTCTCCAAATAGACCATATGTTATTCTATAAAACATTCTTAAGTAAATGCAAAGGTATTAAAATCATACCATGCATAATATCTGACCATAGTGCACTGAAATTGGAAATTAATGGCAAAAGAAATTGTAAAACCTGCATAAATACATTGAAATTAAACAATAGCCTTTTGAACAACCAGTGGGCTACAGATGAAATTAAAGAAGAAATAAAGCAATATCTACAATACAATGAAAATATAGAAACAACATACTGTAATCTGTGGGATGCAATGAAAACAGTCTTAAGAGGGAAATATATAGCAATAAATTGTCATATCAAGAAAACAGAATGAGCACAAATAAACAACCTAATGCTCCATCTCAAGCTTCTAGAAAAAGAAGAACAAGCTAAACCCAAAGCTCATAGAAAAGAATAAATTGTAAAGATTACAGCAGAAATCAATGTAATTGAAACTAAAAAAAATACAAAGAATTAATGAATCAAAAAGCTGGTTTTTTGAGAGAATAAACAAAGTTGACAAACCCCTTGCTAACCTTATTAGAAAAACCCAAAGTCATGCAATAAGAACTGAAAAGGGAGAAATTACTACAGAGCCCATGGAAATTCAAAAGATCATGAATACCTACTTTGAAAATCTCTACTCACATAGAGTGGAAAACACAGAGGAAATGGACTGATTTCTAGAAACATATGAACTACCAAAGCTCAACCAAGAAGATATAGCAATTTTGAACAACCCAATATCAGCTATTGAAATTGAAAATGTAATTCAAAACTTGCCAACAAAGAAAAGCCCATGTCCGGATGGATTCACAGCTGAATTCTACAAGAAATTTAGAGAAGATTTGATGCCAAATACTCCTTAAAGTCTTCAATGAAATTGAGAAAAAAGCAATCCTTCCTAAATCATTCCTGGAGGCAAGTATTACTCTGATACCAAAACCAGAGAAAGATTCAACCAAAAAAGAAATCTATAGGCCAGTCTCACTAATGAACATTGATGCAAAGTTTCTCAACAAAATACTGGCAAATAGAATACAGCAAATCATCAAGAAGATTATACATCATGACCAAGTGGGGTTCATTTGAGGAATGCAGGGATAGTTTAACATACACAAATCAATAAATGTAATACACCACATCAACAGAGCCAAAAACAAAACCAACATGCAGAAAAAGCTTTTGACAAAGTCCAACATATGTTCATGATAAAAACCCTTTAGAAACTTGGAATACACGGTGTATACCTCAACCTTATAAAGGCCATCCATGACAAACCAACAGCCAACATTATACTAAATGGACAAAAACTGAAAGCTTTCACTTTAAAATCAGGAACAAGACAAGTATGTCCACTGTCACCACTCCTTTTCAATATAGTTCTTGAAACACTAGCCAGGGCAATCAGCAAGAGAGAGAAATAAAAACAATAAAGATAGGAAAGGAAGAAGTTAAATTATCACTATTTGCAGATGACATGGTACTCTATATAGAAGACCCAAAAATCTCCATAAAAAGACTACTAGAGATAATAAACGAGTTCAGCAGTGTACCTAGATACAAAAGCAATGGTCAAAAATCAATAGTATTCCTGTACACAAACAAACACTCACCTACAGAGAAATTATGGAAATATCCCCCTTTACAATAACATCTAAAAAAATGAAATACTTAGGAATCAACCTAACTAGAAATGTAAAAGACATACATGCTGACAATTATACTACGCTTAAAGGAGATTGAAGAGGATATTAGAAAATGGAAGGATATTCCTTACTTTTGGTTAGGAAGAACCAACATTGTGAAAATGGCCATAGTCTCAAAACTGTTATACAGATTTAGTGCAATCTCAATCAAAATGCGATTGACATACCTCACAGATCTAGATAAAACACTACTAAAATTCATCTGGAAACAGAAGAAACCTAGAATAGCAAAGGGAATTCTAGGCAACAAAAGCAAGGCAGGAGGCATCTCAATTCCTGACTTGAAACAACAAATGGGATCTCATATTATTGGAAAGTTTCTGCTCTTCAAAGGAAATCACCAACAGAGTGAAAAGAAAACCCACAGAGTGGGAAAGAATTTTAGCCAGCAACCCCTCAGACAAAGGACTTGTGTCCAGAACATATAAAGAATTGAAAAACACCTAGCCCCCCAAATTCAAAGATCTTCTCCAAAAATGGGCATCTGAGATGAACACACAGTTCTCACAGAAAGATATACGAATAAATGAAGAAATGTTCACCATCACTGGTTATTCAAGAAATGTAAATTAAAACAACTTTGAGATTCCACCTCACTCTGGAAAGAATAACCGCCATCAAGAAATCAACTGATAACAAATGTTGGCGAACCTACGGGAAAAGGAACACTGCTCCACGGTTGGTGGGAATGTAGACTGGTGCAACCATTATGGAAATCCATATGGAGAATTCTCAGAAGACTAGGATTGGAAGCCCCATTCAATCCAGCTATTCCCCTCCTGGGTATTTCCCCAGAAGAACTGAAGAGTTCATATCACAGTGATATATGTGCACCCATGTTCATAGCAGCAAAATTTGTGATAGCTAAATCCTAGAAACAACCAAGATGCCTAGCTACTGCAGAGTGGATGAAAAAGAGGTGGCATTTTTATACAATGGAATATTACTCAGCTTTAAAAAAGGATGATCTGAGGCCTTTATAGGTAAATGGAGACAACTTGAGACTATCTTCATTAGTGAAATAAATAAGAATCATAAAGTTTTTGTTTTGTTTTTTTTGTTGTTGTTTTTTTTGGTACTGGGGGATCAAACTCACAACTTCACACTTGCCAGGCAGGTGCTTATGCCATTGAGCTAAATCTCCAGCCCAAGAATTGTATTTATAAATATCATATTGTGTCTCTAGTGTAAAAAGTAAATAAGAACTAAAGTGTAATAAAATCAAAAGGTGTAATTGCTGTTGTAAAAAAGACAGGAAAAAAAAGTGCTCTAAGTGATATAAGTGCATGCATGTTTGAGTGTATAAAATAGATGACCATATTGCTGAATCTTTGTTGGATCTTTGAGCAAATCTGTTTATAGTCTCACTGTTTGAATGTCTACTATGTACCATTTAACTCTGTAACTTGAACAACTACATCCAAGATGACAATATGTAATTTATAAACTAGTGATTTCTTAGTGCATTTTCTCATTTTTCTTTCTCTTTCTTTCTTTCTTTTAGAACTCTGTATTGTTGTACACTTTTTTCTGTTTTGCTTTTCTTTTCTTTAAATAAAATTTTAAAAACGTGTAATTCCTATTGTAAAAAAGAGGTAATAGGAAGTGCTATAAAAGATATAGCTGCATGTATGTTTAAGTGTGTGGAATTGATAACCATATTTCTAGGTTCTTGTTGGATTGTTGAACAGATCTGTTTGCACTCTCAAAAAGAAAAAAAGGAAAGAAAAGACTCAAATTCATGCAATACAGAAAGAAAAAGGTGAAATCACTACTGACTCTGTGGAAATACAGATCATAAACAATTATTTCAAAAACCTCTACTCTCATAGGTTCGATAACACAGAAGAAATGGACAGATTCCTACAAACATATGAACCACCAAAGCTGGGTCAAGAATATGTAAAACTGCTGAATAACCCAATTTCTATTAATGAAATTGAAAATGTAATTAAGTCCCTGCCAACAAAGAAGAGCCCAGGCCCAGACTGATTCATGGCATAATTCTACAAGAAATACAAAGAAGACTTAATGCCAACACTCCTCAAACTCTTCAATGAAATTGAAAGGGAAGCAATTCTCCCTAAGTCATTCCTGAGAGCAAATATCACTCTAGTGAGAAAGATCCAAATGAAAAAGAGAACTACAGGCCAATCTCCCTGATGAACATAGATGCAAAAATTCTCAATAAAATATTGGCAAACAGGATGCAGCAAATCATCAAGAAGATTATACACCATGACAAAGTGGGATTCATCCCAAGCATGCAGGGATCATTCAACATATGTAAATCAATAAATGTAATCCACTATAACAATAGTGCCAAAAGTAAGAATCACATGATCATTTCTATAGATGCATAAAAAGCTTTTGATAAGATCCAACACTCATTCATGATAAGAATTTTACAGAGAGTTGTAATAGATGGTCTTTACCTCAATATGATAAAGGCCATCTATGACAAACCAACAGCCAGCGTCATATTAAATGGCCAAAAACTGCAAGCCATTACCTTGAAATCAGGCACATGACAAGGATGTCCCTTATCACCGCTCCTATTCAACATAGTACTGAAAATACTAGACAGAGAGAGAAATAAAAAGAGTAAAGATAGGAAAAGAGGAAGTAAAATTATCATTATTTGCAGATGACATGATACTCTATATAGAAGACACCAAAACTCCATTGAAAGACTCCTTGATATAATAAATAAATTCAGAAATGTAGCTGGATACAAAGTCAATCCTCAAAAATCAATAGCATTCTTATACTCTAAAGACAAAATCACTGAGAGAGAAATAAGAGAAGCCACACCCTTCACACTAGCATCCAGAAAAATGAAATACTTAGGAATTAATCTAACGAAAGATGTAAAAGAGCTATACAGGCAAAATTATAATAAGCTCAAAAAAGAAATTGAAGAGGACCTCAGAAAATGGAAAGACATCCCTTGTGCATGGATAGGAAGAATAAATATTGTGAAAATGGCCATCCTCCCAAAATTGTTATACAGATTCAATGCAATCCCAATGAAAATACCACTAACCTCATAAATCTAGAGAAATCACTCTTAAAATTTATCTGGAACTGGAAGAGATCTAGAATAGCAAAGGCAATTCTAAGCAGCAAAGCCAAGGCAGGAGACATCACAATCCCTGACTTGAAGTACACTACAAAGCTACCAAAATACAATCAACATGGTACTAGAATAAAAACAGAGCTGAAGATCAATGGTATAGACTAGAAGATGCAACTATGAACACATTCAGCCACCTTATCTTTGATAAAGGGGCCAAGCATGTTCACTGGAAGAATGATAGTCTCTTTAATGGTGCTGCAAAAACTGGCTATCCATATGCCGAAAACTAAAATTAGACCCATGACTGTCACCATGTATGAAACTAAAATCTAAATGGATCAAAGATCTAAATATTAAAACAGAAACACTAAATCTGTTGGAAGACAAAATAGGTAAAAATCTCAAAGACATAAGGATAGGTAGAGAATTCATGAACGAGAACCAAACTGCATGGGAAATACTTCCCAGAATCTGGGAAATACTTCCCAGAATCAATAACTGGGATCACACCTTATTAAAGAGTTTCTGCATGTCCAAAGAAATCTCTAGCAGAGTGAAAAGAAAACCCACAAACTGGGAAAAAATCTTAGTGAACTCTCCCTCAGACAAAGGACTTCTGTCTAGAACTTATGAAGAATTTAAAAAAAATCAGACCCCCTGAATTCAAAGACCCAATCCAAAAATGGGCATCTGAGATGAACACACAGTTCTCAGATGAAGAAATACGAATGGCAAATAAATACATGAAAAAATGTTCATCATAATTGGTCATTAGAGAAATGCAAATTAAAACCACACTGAGATTCGATCTCACTCCAGAAAGAATGGCCAGGATCAACAAAACTACCAACAACAAATGCTGGAGAGGCTGTGGGGAAAAAGGAATTCTGCACTGTTGGTGGGAGTGTAGACTGGTGCAACCACTGTGGAGGTCAGTCTGGAGATTCCTCAAAAAGCGGGGTTGGCTCTCCCATTTGATCCCACTATTCCACTCCTAGGCATATTCCCAGAAGAACTGAAAACATCTTACCACAGTGATATATGTGCACCCATGTTTATAGCAGCACAATTTGTAATAGCCAGATCTTGGAAACAGCTTAAGTCCCCATCAACTGAGGAATGGATTAAAAAAATTGTGTTTCTTTTATACAATGTGGTACTACTCAGCTATGAAGAATGATCACATTGCGATAGTTATAAATAAATGGATGCAACTTGAATCCATACACATAAATGAAATAAATCAAACTCACATGTATAAATACCATATATTCTCCCTAGTATAAGAAATGGTAAGAGTACAGAGGATTTTATGGTAATCATGGTTCACCATTATATTGCTTTGAAGTCATGTTTTCATTCACTGGTTGGAATGGGTTTATTCTGGTTTTTTTTATCTTATTATATGTGATGGTATGAATAGTTACTTTGAAGAAAAGATAATATGGCAGCCATTGCTGATTTAATATCATCTTGCTCTGAAGTCCTACCATGCTTTTGTTTTTCTATTACCATTGGTTCTATCTTGGTGTGTCTTATTGGATTTTAATATGTATGATAGTATAAACAAATTTTTTATGGAAAATGAGATAATATAGTAGCCATTGTTCATCTTCAGTTATTTGGTTCAGAATGTCTTGTAATACTTTCATTCTCTTGAGTGGTTTTATTCTATTTTGTTATATTTGATGTTATTATGTGTAAAGCTAAGCTCAACTCTTTCAAAGAAAGAGACATTATGATTGTTATAATATCCAATTATCTTTTGTGAAGTGCTATGTTGCTTACATTGTTCTGTTCTGATTGTTTAGATCTGTGCTCCTTTGTTTTATTCTCTTTAAAATAAAAAACATACATATTTACTAAGTTTATTCCTAAGTATTTAATTGTCTTCATTGACATCATAAGTGGGGCTTTGCCTATTATTTTTTCCTCTGTAAGATAGAAGAGAAACAAGGCTCTACCCTTCTCTTTCCAACAGCCAGAAGGGGATATGATCTACCTGGCAGCTAGCATTCCCTTTCTTGCTTCTCCCCTCACCACCTTGAAGGTGGCCTGGGACAGCTAGCCCTAGAACTTTCCTGCCCTGTCTGTGGTTCCTCTGCTGGCCAACCTGTGGATCCTTCTGACAGGAACTGTAGCTTGAATGATAGTTACAACACTCTTCAAAGTACTGCTGCTACGTCTCTGACAAGCAGCCAGAAAACTACATCTTACAAGGCAAAGATCAGGGTGGGGTGGAGTCTGTTGCTGGTATTTCCTAAATATGTAAACCCCAGGGCCGGGAGCCATATGGCTAGCCCTCCTAGAGATGCCTCAAAAGCAGCTGCAGTGGTGGTTTCAACTCCACCATTTTTGTGGAAATGTAGGAACGACAGTGGAAGCCCAGGACTATATGAATGTACCACTTCAAGCAACCACTTCTCTTGAAGTTGGCCCCTGGGAGCTTGAAACATAGATATATCCCAGATGACTTTTCCCTTCAACTTCCACATGATCTTACCTCTCAGTCATAACTCCAACTTTCCCTAAATACGTCAGAAAAATGCAGGAAAGTATTTATGCATGGCCCCATTCTTTTATATCAGCAGTGCTCCCTCACATTCCTTGGATTAGTGCAGCAGGGCTCCCTTCTGTGCTGCAGCACAGATGCCAATAAAGTCTTGGTCAAGTAGGCCTGTTTCCTACTCCTGGTTATTTCAGGTAGAGTGGTCTGATCAGGTTATAATAAAAAGAGCTGGTAACAGAAGGGGCTATTAGCTCTGAAGAATTCCAGAGACCTAGCAGACAACCCTAGAGAGACAGCAGAAGCTGCTTGAGCTCCCAATAGCTGCCAAGTGGCAACAAGCTTCTGCTCCTGAGGAGCTGCTAGAATGGCTAAGAGCCACCAAGATCTGTAACACTTAAGAGCTAAGAGCCACTGACACTCATAGCCTATAGCTGCTAACATCAAGAGAGCTGCACTTTGCTAATTTGTGATTTGAACAAAAGAACCCTGTCAGGAAGCAACAAAGTGTTTCTAAAAAGAGCCAAATAGCAGTCCTTATGATCTTTGTCTCTTCTGCTACACCATGGACAATAAGCAAATAGGTATGGCTGGCTGATTTGCTTTTTCTTTCTTTTCTTGAAACAAGGTCTTACTCTGTAGTCTGGCCTTGAACTCACTGTGTAGGTTAGGCTGGCCTCAAACTTTCAGTTTTCATAACTCAGCCCCCTCAGCCCAGGACTATATGAATGTACCACCAGCTCTAGCTTGCATGACTGTATTTCAAAACAACTTACAAAAACTCACAGCAGGTTATATTTGGCCCATAGGTCATAGTTTGCTGACCCTAGCTGTCATTGATTTACCTAAGTGTATTGGTTAGCATCTTGTACACCACTGAATAGTAGTAAAAATAGTGGATATTCATGCCTTGATTCTGATCTTAGTGGAAATGCCCTAGTGATACTCCATTTAAAAAGATACAGTATTGGCATTATGATTAAGTTATATATATTTTTTTCTTAATGATGAAGTATTATCCTTGTTTATATTTTCTGTAGTGTTTTTTTTAAAAAATCAAGAATGGAGTTGAATTTTGTCAGCATTTTTAGAGATCACATGATTTTCATTAACCTTAGATCTAGTATGAAATATGATATTAATAGATTTGACAAACTTAACCAACTTTGTATTTTCATTATAGATTGGATTTTGTTTGCTAATCCTTAATATTTTTATATTGAGATTCATGAATGATATTGATGTGCAGTTTTTCCTGTGTTGTGTAAGTTTTTACTTATTTTCAATGCTTTGCAACAATTTTCAGAACATTGGGAATATCTAATTTTTGAAGGCTTAGATTTTTCCTAAAAAATCATCTGGGTCTGGTTTTTGTTTTGCTTTGTTGTTTTTTTTCCCACACAGTAACTGCTTAATAGCTGTCAATTTCTTTTATGGAAATTGGCATAATTCAGATTCATAAATCTAATAGCCATTATGGCAATCTATATTTACCTAGATCATTATGTTTTATTTGCAAAGAAGTCTAGAAAGTAGTCTGTTATGCCATAGGAGAAAAATTTTATTTTGTTGTAGGGGAAAAAGGTACTGGGGATTGAACACATGGTCTGCACTTTGAACTACATCCCCAGCCTTTACTTATTTGCAGACAGAGTCTCACTAAGTCACTGAATTGCCCACACTGGGCTCCAATTCTTGTGATTATTCTGCATGGGCTTCCCAGAGTGCTGGGATTACAGGACATGTGCCTCCATTATTTAAACTGTTTTTCTCTCTCTAAAATCTTTTATTGTGTTTTATAGTATTTGTATGTTCTCTAGATTAAACTGGCTTATTTTTTTAATTTTTTAAAAACATCTGTATTTGATGTATTAATTAGGTCTACAGTTTTTTTGTGCTTTTATCTAAGGTATCGATAAACTGTTCTGCAGGCTGGTTGCTTGTTTTTATAAATAAAATTTTACTGGATGACAGAAGAGTTGAGTGGTTTCAACAGAAAACATAGTGCATAAGTCTAAAATACTTGGAGACATTCAGAAAAAGTTATCCAGTGCCTGCTCTGTTTCTCAGTCTATTCTTATGATTTATTTTAGTTTAGTTTCTCTCTCTCTCTCTCTCTTTCTCCTCATAAATATGTTTAGTGTTAACAGTTTTCCTCTGATCATTAATTCATTCAATATATATCCCACATATTTTGATAGTGGAGTGTTTTCATTGTAATTACTTCTAGAAATTTCACGTTGTATTTTCTCATTCACCCAAGAGCTGTTTAATGGAAAGCTTTAAAATTTTTAGAAGGAAGCACATTTTGGCTGTTTAAATTCTGGGGGGGGGCAACATTTCATTGTGATTAGACAACATTGATGATATTTAATGAAATGATATGTTACATACCAACAGATCATCTTTTTATGATAATTCTATGGGTTCTCATGAAGAAAATTTACTTTCTGTTATTAAGGTACAGAATTTGATAGACATCCATAATATCTACAGGGTGGGTTATATTATTCAGGTATTTTTTCTTCTTATTTTTTGCCCAGTTGATTTGCTTTACAGTAAGATTAGTGAGTTAATAATTTTTTGTTATCAATGTCTATCTGTATATCCTTTCATCCTTTGTATTTTCCCTCATAGAAGTGGTTTCTGCATTATTTAGTGTGTAAATAATACTGTATATAAGTATTGTTATCTTTTAAAATCTTCCTTATAAAAGGTTTTGCTTCATACATGCTTTTGGGCTGGAATCATATTCTCTCTTTAGTTAGGATTATTAATTTTTGTATCATTATTTTTATTTGAATTTTCCCTTCTTTTTAACTTCAGCTTGTCTGAATAATTTTATTTTAGATATCTTTCAACTCTAGTATATAGCTGTACCTTGCTTTTTGAATAAATTGAAAATCTCTTTTGATGGGTTAAATCTATTTACATTATATTACTGGTTGAAACATTTGGTCTTAATACAATCCTGGCCTTTTGTAATTATATGATTTTGATTATATTTGCTTTCTCTTCTGAAGTATGTGTTTCCTTTGCTCAAATTTATTTTTAAAATGACAGTTCTATGGAAGTTTGCAGTTTTGTTCTGCTGATTACTTTTGTACTTGCATCTTCTGTAGTATCATAGTCTCCTATTTTTGTTTACTGACAATTTACATTATCCGTGTTTACTGACATTTTAAAACTCCCACCTATACAACAATCGATAAATTATTGTACCATTCTTTTTGATGTTCTCCTACTTTTTAAATTGTATTATTTCACTTTAATTACCACATACATAATTTGTACATGTTGTCTGCCTCTCCCCCAATTTTCATCTTCTGTCTACATTTTTGTGTATTGAAGCACACATAAACCTATCATTTTGATGGAGCTTTTATAGTCTGGTTCAATTAAGTTTTTCCTCTAGGACATTCCTCAAAAAGAGCTCATGGATTCAGCATTCCCTATATTGAAAACTGATTTTTCTCTAGCCTTGATACTTGAGGGAGAGTTTGGATAGATATAAAATTTTTGATTTGCATTTTCAGTCAGAGTTTTTTTTAAAATATCAGCTTACATTCTGCCTTATCTTATTTTTATTTTTGAAAAGTCTGATGTCAGTTTAATTCTTTGGCTTTTGTAAATTATGTTCTTTTTACTAGAAGGCCTCAATGATTTTTTTAAAATTAATCACTGCAATGTAAGAGGTTTGCTAGGATATATTTTGGAGTCATTTGTTCTTACAGAATTTTTCTCAGTCACCTAGAATTCCTTTTTTTTAAGACTTGAATCTACCTATTATATTCCTATAATTTAGTTTTAAATATTGTGTTATCTTGTTTTATTTGTTTCTTCAAGGAATTTAACTGTGCAAATGTTTTTGCTTCTCTGCTTTATTCTCCATTTCATTATTTCTGATTCTTTTACCTTATCTTATTTTTATTCTCTTGTTTTCTGCCATTTGCAATTTTTATTAAACTTTAAATTTAATATTATTATAGCACATTGTAATTAATTCATGTCTGAGATAGTCTTTTTAAATGGTTTTGAAAATGAGCTATGATAGTAATAGTATATGCTTCTTAGTATATGTGGCTTCTTGTTCTCCTCCCTGCAGCCTGCAACTGGCCCCAACTCACAGGAAGGGGCTGGCATCTGTCTCTCCTCCCCACAGCCTACAAATAACACTAACTCATAGGAAGGGACTGGTGTCTAATTCTCTTCCCCATGGCCCATATGTGGCCATCTTTAATTATTTAGAACTACTGAGATTTCTTTCAAAAAAGATTTTTTTTTATCATCTTACATCCTGCTATGGTTTAGATCTAAAAACTCCTCCCAGAGTCCTGTGTTCAGAGGAGCAGGTTTTGGAAGAAGGGGGTGCTATATTCATCACTGATGCATTCAGAGCTAAATGTACTGATTGGAATTGGGGCCTGTTTGGAGGAGGTAAATCACTGGGGCTTGCCTTTGGAGGGTAATAAACTTTTCACTCTGACTTTCTTTTGCTGTTTTCTGGCTGCCACAGGTTGAGAAGTTTTCCTTAATTGGGCCCTTTTACTATGTCAGTTCTGCCTTGGAACCAGCCAAATGTGGCCTGAACTCTAGGAAACTGTCAGCCAAATAAATTTTTCTGCTTTTAAGTTGTATCTAGTATTTTTTCCCAGAGATAGCAAAGTGATGAATATACCTGATTATTCCCTTTTTAAAAATGCTTTTCTTTTTCTTTCTTGAGTTCAATGAACTTTCTTGATTTTTTTTTCCTATTTTAACCTTTATTTCTTCCTTCCTTCCCTTTTCTAGTCTTTTTTTGTCTAATTCAGAGTGGATTCTCATATACCCAGTTGCTGTTTGGGTACATTTAATACTACTTGGAGTGTTGCTCCATAGTTGTCTTCTACTTCAAGGGGGTATAGTTATTTTCAGTTGACTTGTGATCTTTTCTTCTTCTTTTTTTTGGTACTGGGGGTTGAACTCATGACCTTTGTTTGCCAGGCAGGTGCTTATGCCACTGAGATAAATCCTTGGCTCTTTTCTGTCTTTTTGAGACAGAATTTTACTCTGCAGTTCAGGATTGCCTTAAACCCTGCGCTGGCCTCAAACTCACAGCAATCCTCCTGCTTCAGCCTCGCAAGTGCTGGGATTATAGGTGTGTGCCACCAAGTCCAGCTAATTTGTGATTTTCATTTTCTATTTCTTCAAAGTAACTGTATGAAACTTTATTTTTTCTTGCTTATATTTGGAGTCTTAGAGTAATTTTTATGAGATTTTTATAGTTTATATGAGGTTTTTATAAGTATTTTTATAGTTCAGTGGAGCCCTCAATCTGTAGCAAAGTCTGGGCATTGATGGTATAAGGATTGACATATAAATCAGTGAAACAGAAGAATAAATCCAGAAATAAACTCTTCTACTATGGTGAGTTGATTTTTATAAAGGGACAAAGGTAAATTAGGGAAAAAGCCTTTTAAACAAATGGTAATAGGAAACTTCAGTTTCTGTGCACAAAATAATGATTGTAGACCCTTAAACTATATATAAAAATTAACCTGAAATGGATTTAAATGCAAGAACTAAAATTTTGAAAATTCTAGGAGAAAACATGAGAATAATCTTTTATTTTCAAGTTAGAAATTTTGAAGTGTAACACACACACACACAAGCAAAGAAAAACCTTACAAAATTGCTCTTCACCAGAATTTGAAAGTGTTTCCACTTCAAAAAATACTACTAAAAGGTGCTATTGTTGTAGCTCAGTAATACAGCATGTACTAATTTGCATGTGAGAGGTTCTGGGTTCAACCTCCAACACAATTCCTGTCCCCCACCAAAAAAACAAGAAAATGAAAAGGCAAGCCACAGACTTAGAGAAAATACCTGCAATTCAAATATTTGATAAAGAATTTGTATTCAGAATATATAAAGAAATCTTACAATTCAATAATAGACAACCATAACTGGAAAGTGTATGAAAGGTATGAATATATATCACTAAAGATGTATTCTTTTTTATTTTAAGGAGGATAAAACCCAACAAAATGAAACAGAATAAAATCAATGAAAACAAAGCAGTGAAAGTGGTACAGAACTTTGAAGCAGAATAATAGGAAATCAACAATGGCTACTGTAATTAATGTATGTTGTTATCTTCTCTTACTGTTGTTCATTCCATCAGATATAATAAAATCAAATAAAACAATAAAACCAATCAAAACATAACACTGAATAAAAGAAAACAATAAATCAGAACAAAATGAAATAGTGAGAACAGTATTAGATTTCAAGAATAAGAGAAGGAAATCCCTCATATTTACTATATTGCATACTGTTATCCTAGTAGATGCCCAGACCACTGGCCTCAGGCCTGCAAAGTTAATCAAACAATATAAACACTTAGTTGTTTTTGTACCTCAGTTGCTATCAACTCAGTCTGTCCTCTGAAACAGCCACTTATTTATGGAGCTATGGAGGAGGGAAGTGGATTTCTTGATTCTCAGTCCACCCTACCAGTTAGCTTATAGGGAGGGCGATCTGACTTTTCTCTTCCTGGGCCCCACATGGTTTGCATGGCTTACCAAAAGGGTGAACTGGCTCCTTGATGTGCTCCTCCCAGACCCAGCATGGCTTCTGCCAACTCACAGGGAGGGCAATCAAGAAGATGTATTCTTATTACTAATATTAAATGAAAAGTACTCGACATCATTAGTTACTAGGAAATACAATTTAAAGCCACAGTAGCTATCAATGTATACCCATTAGAATGATTATGATAAAAAGATTTATAATATCAAGCATAGGCAAGAAGATGATAAAACCAGGAACCCTTGTATATTGATAGTTGATATTAATGTTATAGTCACTTTGCTAAACTACTTAGAAGTTTATTAAAACTAGAAAACTAATATAAAATTACAGTATTACTCAGCAGCTATACTCCTAAATATTTACCAAAGGGAAATGAAAACTTATGTCCACTCCCTTATCCATGAATATTTATGGAAAAATTATTTATAATGACAAATATCCACTGGAAATAATCCAAACATCCATCAGCTGCTAGGCAGGTACACAAAATGTGATATATCCACACACCAGGATACTGTTACTACATGTTACAGCATGAGCTTCAGTGACACAGTGCTGAGTCAAAGAAGTCTGACACAAATGAGAGAACATACTATCTGAATGTATTTATTTATTTATTGGTACCAGGAATTGAACTCAAGACCTTGCACTTGCCAGGCAGATACTTATGCCACTGAGCTATATCCTCAGCCCCCGTTTATATAAACTTTCTGCAGAGATAGGAAGCAAAGCAAAGGTTGCTTTGGCCTGGAGTAGGAGAATGGAATGGGCACAAGGGAAGTAACTGTGGTTGTAGAAATGTTCTAAAACTGAACTCTGGTGATGGTCATACAACCTTATAAATTTATCAAATATGGCTGACTTGTATATTTACAATGTGTGAACTTTATGTTATTGGTAAGTTGTACTTTAGTAAAATTGTTTTTAAAGAAGTGAAGAGATATTCTAGATAGCTAAAGATAGTAGTGGTTCTATTGCCCAGTATTTCCACAAACAATATAGAACATTATATATAGAAAAGAAACTATGACGGAAATACTCTTGGCATAACTTGAAGGCAAGATGTCCAAATTTCAAAATAGTTGTAAATAAAATGTAAAACCTAACAAATCTCAACAAATGATCTATGGCTTTTGGAATTTGCTGGATTATAGCATAGATTATAAAGAAGAGGCTTTAAAGTATCATGCAATTTGAAGCAGAAGTTTGTTTAGCTTGGGGTCTGGGTATGAATGGGTGATGTGAGGCAAAAAGGGAGGGGCAGCTTTTGGCAACTTGGTGTAGAGGAAAGAAGTACAAAGCAGAAAATTTAGTTTTGTTAGGCAAAAAAAAAAAAAAAAAAAAAAAGCCCCAAAATGAGAGGTGTTGTACAACCCCACCAGAAACTTGTGAAGGAAGAGCTTACTTTGCTACTTCTTTTTGGTTCTCTCATTTCCCAGGTCTTCCTGTTAAATTTTGGCTTGTCTGTCATTTTGTCACTTGTGCTAATCTGGAGATGATTAACAGTAGTCTTCTCTATAATTTCCTATCAAGTTTGTGACTTTTACTGACAATGAATTTTCTGATTTTTTTGATAATGCTGTTGATAAAAGATTTTTCTGCAACTAGCTCCAAATCAAGTCATCTGTTGGTTTTTATAGTCAGTCCCACTTTGGTAGAACTAGCTTACAAATGAGGGGGGCAGGAGTAGCCCCTAGAAAGAACATCATAGTAGAAAGAACATACTACTACCAGCAATTTAAAAAAATGAATGAATGCTTCTCAATTTTTTGTCTTTGATTTCCAGAGACCTAAAATGGGTACCCCACCCATTTTATATAATTATTTCTTGGGGAAATTTGTTAATATCTAAATAAACTATCATACTTGAAAATCTTGGGTTTTTTCCTGTTAATCTATATAGTTTGAAGTATTTTCTTATGAGTATTACAAAGGTATGTGTAGAGTGTAGGCATATGAACTTTAAAATGTCACCTGTTTACAATTACTGCACATAGCTAGGAACATTTGTAAATTGCACATTAGATGCCAAATCTGCCTATACCTATTGTTGTAAATTGAGTTTTATTATAACTCAGCTAGTCTCAGTCATTTATACTCTGTCTGTGGCTGCTTTTGTACTGCAACAGAAGGGCTGAGTAGATGGCAGAAAGTCTACATGTCCTGCAAAAGGTAAAGTGTTTACTATCTGGTACCTTATACAAAAAACTTGCCTGCATTTCTTGAGATTATCATCTAAGTGAATATTATAATTATCATTATAAATAGCATTATTATTATAGCTAGCACTGTAATTATCACTATAAATAACTGGTTTTAAATTTTTCATTAGTTCATATTTGCAGTATATAATGATTACATTCATTATGGGGAATAGACACCTATATATAATGTATCTTAATTGTTTTTATTCCTCTTCCCCTTTCCTTCTTATCTTAAAGTGCTAAAGATAGGCTAACAAAATCTTCATTTAGTATATCCCTTCTGTCCAAGGGCTCCCAGGAGTTTTGTTTTTAAAAGTGATTAACATATGAGTCAAATACAATTTCTACTAACTCTCTCATAGATAAGATTACCAAACAATCTTTCACATATCACAGTAGAACTTTCTTCCACTATTCTGTCAATTTACTGTGTAGCACACAATAAATTCCTTATAGTCCCAATATTCTATGATTTCTATCACTGTAGTTGAAAAATTAGAATATTTGGCAGATTTTACCTCCATTTCTTGAGTAGCAATCTGTTCAATTAGAATAGCTACCGTCCAATTTTGTGTAGTAGGCATGGCCGATTACATCCCAGTATCCATAAGATCCTACTATTTCCATGAAACCGAGGAGAATTTGCTAACAGGTCCTGTGTTTGTTCCATTTATCATCAGGCTTATACTCTTAATGGCATCTGAGTTTGCTTTTGAACAGGGTCCACAGATTATTGCTTACTGGTCAAATGTAATCCTCTGTCTAGTGCTGTATAGCTTATGACTGAATAGTTTCTACAGTTTCAAATTGTTGGGTAAAATAAAAAGATAATATTCTTAATTTTTTTTATTTTAAAGAGGGAAGAACAAAACAAAAAATACAAGAAAAACAAGAAACAAAAGAGAAATAAATAACAATGACAAAAAAAACCAAAACAAAAATAATACAGGCTTTCAAAACAAGGTGATAGAAACTTAATAAAGCTTGTTATTTTGCATAGTTATCTTCAAAAGAGTTACTCAGATTACCAGATCTAGACATGCAAAATTGATCTAATCCTGAGTGTTAACTGTTTTGTTTCAAGAATAGAACTAGCAGTACAATCATCTTAACTATCTTAAGTGTATATATACAAATTTACATCTTTTTTCTTTTTCCCTTCCTTCTTTTCTCCTTTTCCCTATCTGAGTTATTTTTCCCCTTTGAGTAGTTTCTTGCCCATTCACAATACTCATATAATATTCTTTTTAAAATTTTTATTTTATTTTAAAGAGAGTAAAACTAAACATAACAAAACAGCACAAAGCAGATAAGAAGAAAACAATGTAAGTAACACAGATTTCAAAACAAGACAACAGGAGATCATCACTGGCTATCATATTGTCTCTTGTTTTCTTCTAAATAGTTGTCCATATCTTCACACACAATGAATTCATACAAAACAAAGTAGTATTAAACTGATTAGAACAGAATGATGAAGGCATTATAAGCCTTCAAAACCAGACACTAGGGAAATCAAGAATGGCTGCCATAATGTCTCTTGTTCTCTTCAAAATAGCTGTCCATACCTTCAGGAATGTTGAAATTAAAGAATACAAAACAGAGTAAAATCACTCTGAACAAAGAATAATAGTATTGCTGGATTTCGCAGCATGATGCTGCGGAATCAGCACTGGTACCTTAAGTTCATTTTATCATGAATTATGTAATCAATTCTCATAAACTATTTAGGAGAAGTTCTATGCATGTATGAGTCTCTACATGTAGACAGTATAAACCTTCAAAGGCAGGTAATAATAAAACCAGAGTGGATATTTTAGTGGATTTTGTCATCTTAAGTGCAGTTGCCTATACTCTCAGACCTGACACCATCAATCATAACAGCTTTGAATAAAATCTATCAATACAAAACAGCAATCCAACAAACCAGATTCGATTACAATCAGTCATGGTAAAACAGTGTAGGTACAGAGCTTTAATAGGAAATTAAAGATGATTACTGTACTATATCCTGTTATTTTCAGGATTACTGTCTGTACCTCAAATCTGGTACAGGTAGAATGACTGGAACAGAATATAATACATCTAAGCAGAGTAGTGTGAGTAATATGGGTTTTAAATCCTGGTGCACTATTAACAATATAGTGTATCAAGGCCATCTATGTTAGTGATTCTAGTTATCCTTCTCTGCCTCATTTCTGCTGTGCTATTTTTCTGCTTTTGTTTGTCTAGTTTTCTCCTTCATTCTACTGCCTGCCCTGTTCATTGAGGTCTTTCTGCCACTGTTCCTAAAATCCTGGTATTTTTTTTTTCTCTCTCTCTCTCTAGAATGTCCTTCAGCATTCTTTGTAGGGTTGGATTGGTGGTCACAAACTCACCCAGTTCCTCTTTGTCATGGAAGCATCTTGTTTCTCCATTAATTTCTAGTGACAGTTTTGCAGGGTATATCAATCTGGGTTGGAGGTTATTTTCTTTCAGGGCTTGGAATATTTCTCTCCAAGCTCTTCTTGATCTGATGGTCTGTGTCGAGAAGTCAGCTGTGATTCTGATGGGCTTACCTTTATAGGTAATCTGTTTCTTTTCTCTGATGGCTTTTAATATTGTTTTTATATTGAATTTCTGGTATCTTGATTATTATATGTCTGGGTGTAGATCTGCTTTGGTTGTAGGTAGCTGGAGTTCTGTATGCCTCACATAACTGAAAGTCATTTTCTTTTCCGATGCTTGGGAAGTTTTCCTTAATTATTTCTGTGAATAGCCTTTGTGATTCACCTGTATGTATTCCTGCTTCTTTGTTCACATTTCTTATTCTTAAATTGTAGATTCTCTTGTCATCTTCTAGCCTTTGTATTGTTACTACCTGTTTCCATGTTATTAAGATATCTTTCCTTTCATGATCACACATTGCAAACTTGTCTTCAAGTTGTGATAGTCTATCCTTAGTTTCTTTTAAGGAGTCTTGCCAGCTTTCAATGGAGATTTTAATTTCCTGATAGTCTCTTTGAATCTGCTTCATGTATTCTATATTTTCTTTACATTCTTTATCGAATGATTCTCTCCTTTTTTTGTGTTCCTCCCTTCTTCTGTCTGTATCTTCCTGAGAGATGCTCCCTGAGAGCATTGCTTTTATTACTCTACTCATATCTTGCTTTACCTGATTTAATATTTCAGTTTTGAGCTCATCTACAAGGTCCTAAAGATATCTTTTAATGTCCATGTAAGCCATGACTGCTGTTGTGTGTTTGCTGCCCTCAGTCTCCCTTGTTTTTCCCTCTCCTGGATCAGTGCTCTCAGGGTTCTGGGCTGGGGGCCTCCTCCTGCCTCTCTCTCCTGTCATGGCCCTGGCTTCCTCCACACAGGTTACAGTGCAGGTCCCAGTCCCCTTCCCTGTTGGGCATGTTTCCTCCAAAGCATGCTGGTGAGGGACCTCCACCCTCTCCTGCCTGCTCTTGTCACTGAGATGCAAGCAGCTGTTGCCTATGCCTGCCGCTCCCCACTGGGCCAACCACACTGCAGGGTCCTCCACCTGGTTAGTGTGTGCTAGGTGCAGGGAATCAATTTGGGATGGCTCAGTGGGTCCTGGCCAGGGGCACAGCCCAGTCCAAGCAAGTCTCACAAATCTGCTCTGGGGAGGGAGGAACCAACTGAAGTCACTCTTGCTCCCAGTTCAGGCTCCTCCTGCCAGATTCCAACATGTCACCCATTTGATTGCGCCCTTCCTGTGTGTGGGGGGGTCTCAATCCCAGCACTGACCATGGATTAATGAAGGTCCCTTTGCTGGCTCCGCTCTCCATTGGGCTCACCAACCCCCGACTTCTGCACTGCTGTGCTTCCCATGAGTGGTGGCAGGAACGAGTTTGGGCAGTTCTGCCGGCCACCGCAAGTCAGGCCATTGCAAATTTGGTGGGTTGCTGCAAATGAAAATGCTGTGTCCTGTAATTTTTAGCTATTTCAGTTGTAGTCCCAATGTATTTGATGAGCTTTTTTATGTTTTAATTTCTTCCTGTGTCAAGTGGATCCATCTCCCTCTGTCTGGGTCTCTCCAGGGTGTTTTATTCTGATGTATGAGTTGTTTCTCCCAGGAGGCTCTGTATTTTGTTGCTCACTGATTGGCCATCTTGTCTTCTTCCCACTTTCTTATCTTATTCATGCTTCTTCACACCCAGAGTAGAATAGCCTTATCAAATTTCACTTCATATCAACAAAAAAATGGTGCAAAGTTCAAGAGGTTAGAATCTGATCTTTTTTTAACTGTGATCTTAAACAACTTATTTTGTTTTAGCTTCTGTCTTCTCATTTGCTCACAAATCTGCTAAATTTTATCATCTTTAAAATATTTCTTTCTGCAAATTCTATGAATTAGACCCCCAAAAAGGTAGAAGAGGAACACATAAGCTGAGAGAATAAAAATGTAAAGGATAAGGATGAAAGAGTGATTAGGAGACTACTGCTTGCTAGGTAGTAAACAAAATAGTAAGTGGCACCTTTATTGAGTTAGGCCATTTACATACATTATCTTTAATTCTCATAAAGACCCTGTAAGTTAGGTATCATTACCCCCTTTGCAGATACAAAAACTAAGTGTCAAAGAGGTTAATTGGCTTGCTTTAAACTAATATCAATTAAATGGCAGAAGAATCAATGTCTGGCATAAAGCCAGTGTTGTTCCATTTGAACAAACTGCCTGAGTCGCATGCAGGAAGAGAAGTGAGCTGAGAGAATTTGTTGTTGTTATATACATTTGTCTTCTGAAATGAATGGCATTATTTCTCTGGTGAGCTTATGCATTGTTCTTTAATGCTATTTATTTTTTTTTTGTTGGCCTTTTGCTTTCACAGGAGATACCCTTTCTAGTCTAAAGTCTCTGAAGGATTTTCAGGGTAAAACACATTTCAAGATGTGCAATCATATGGAAGAATGAAAATCTTTTATAATACTATTTGTTAAACTGACAGCTCTACTTATAGAAGCCATTAAAATATTTACAAAGTGGCAGCTGCTCTTCTTTAAAAATACTGTTTTTGGAGGCATAAAAATAAATTGATAAGTACAAGATAAACCATTTGATGGTTTCTTGTGTACATTGCACAACATATAGAAAATTCTCGTATTTACAGAGCAATTAATACTACAAAGTCTTTAAGTTAAAAGACAGGCACAGTAGGAACTGAACTGTTTACAAGAATTTTTTATACTGATCATTTAAACAATGTAGGAAACCTCTGAACATAATGTATTAAGAAGTGTTAGGCTTTTGGTGTGTTTCATTTTTGTTTGTTTTAAAAATAAGCTTTGTCCTTAGAAGATAGTTATATATCAATGAATCTCTGTTGAGCTCAGTTGAGTTCTATATTGTCATAGAACTTTACCTGGGACTCTTAAGAGAATAATTACAAGTTGTGGGAAATGCATCAAGAGAGCAAACCAATATTGTCAACAAAAATGTTTAAATGTAACTGAACATTTGCATTTTATACCTTAATCTACTAATTTGACATTTTATATGTGTTATGGTTGATGAACTGTGTCAACTTGAGAAGTTTTAAAGTTTTACTGAGAGACTCAACAGGGAACTAGGATCTTTACTTTGTAAACATCCTCATCCTGTGTAAGAGGAGAGCACAGAGATTTTGTGACTGCTATACCAACCCTGTAGGTTTGTGTCTGTGGTGTGTGTGTGTCCTATGTACAATATAAGAGGCTTGCTCTTTCCCCTTTTGCTCAGGCTGCTGTCTTGAAGTGTTGCCCCAGCACCATGCTACCCTGCCTTGGAGCCTGTTGATTATGGACTGAAACCTCCCAAAACCATAAACTATATAAAACTTTCCCTCCCTAATTTTGGGTGTCAGGTGTTTTGTTCCAGAAATGAGAGAAAGATAACCAAGACAATATGTAAGTGGGATGATTTTATTTAAAGTAGATCTTTTTAAAAAGTAAAAATTATTAAAAGTTATCCCCAAATGTAGAATTTTATTAATTATCTCAAAAGATGCCAGAGTCCAGCTGAGGCAGGGCTCAGGGGTCCCAAAGGTGGTCAGGGAGTCGGCAAGTGAGAGACAGAAGACACTGCACTCCAGTCTGTGAGTGAATCTGAATCTATTTTATTTTTCAGAAGCTGGAATATATATTTGCTAACTTTTGGCAGCAACCCAAACCCCAAGCAGGAAGCGTCCCAGGCTTAGGGCCAAGCAGGGACAATCTTAAACAATATGTGTTAATCAACTTTTTTCACCTTTGTAACACTTTACTCTTGTTACTTAATTATCTTGGAAAATGTAAGCCGATGCACCTGGATGCCCACAGGAGGGAGAGATAGAGCGGCAGCTGTGAAACTATCATGCTGCTCCCTACATTTTTTCCCTTATCACTTATGGGAGTATGGCAGGCCCTGTGAGAATAGTGCCTGTCTTGGGTCAAGGACTTCATATGAATCCAACCAGGCCTTACCCATCATGGGCCTGCAGGACAGCAATTGGTCCTGTGCCTGTCTTAGGTGGCCAGTGGCGTAACATATGTGTCCTAGTTGTCCGTCTCTGGCTGCCTGTAGGACAGCGCCTGTCTTAGGTCAAGGACTCTTCATATGAACCCAACCAGGCCTTACCCATCATGGGCCTGCAGGACAGCAATTGGTCCTGTGCCTGTCTTAGGCAGCCGGTGGCATAACATATGTGTCCTAGTTGCCCGTCTCTGGCTGCCTATCCAGTGTCTCAGGGCAGTTGTCTCACAGGAATTTTGTAAATCCTCCTCCATGAGCTCTTCCATTTAAAGCCTCTGTATAAACTCTCTCATACTACTCACAGAAGGTAAAATTTCACAATTAGTTTTCACAAAGTTATCTAGAAGGTTTCTAGTAACTCCTCTGGAGTTTCTATTTTCGATTTCATATTGAGTATTACA
>PVLA01015245.1:0-26256 GCA_004027455.1 Hydrochoerus hydrochaeris | reverse complement strand
GCGGCTGTTGTCTGCCAGATTCTCAGAGTCAGCAGGAACTATCCCATGAGGCTCTGGACAGAAATTTTGGAGATCGCACTAGTTGTCCTTTAGTTGTGAGTCAGACACTGCGGTCAGTTCTATCTACACTTCAAGGGTCAGCTGGCGCATGCGCTACACCTTCAGGGAGGGCCAGAGCCGCGGTCCTTCCCAATGGGGTCTGAGCCTGCATGGCCGCCTGTGGCTGAATCTTTGCTTGGCGGCGGCAGCGTCTGACCTGAGACATGCACCTGAGGTCTGGTGCATCCCCATCTCGCCGGTACCTGCCACAGGGCTGGGCAAGAGGAGTCATTCACTAACTGCGTGTTAAAATAAGCTTTTGGTTCCTCCTACAATGAAGACACCCACTGTTCATCCAGGGCGGGCCCTGTGTGACTGTCGTCAAGCACCCAGAGCAGGGCTCCCTGCCGTGCTTCCCCTTCCCGGCTTCCTCTTTTCTTTATTTTCTCACTTACACAGGGGTCTGTGGTTTCCCTTCCTGCTTGGGTTCTGATCTCTCTGAGTGCAAGGCTCGGAGACCCAGAGCCCCTTCGCTTCAGCTTTCCTAACTTCCCTGGCTGGGACAGATGTGACGAATGTGGAGGCTGCATAACTGCTGCACAGGCACTTGGCAACTTCTCCACCGAGCCTGGCTGAGAGCCCCTGGCTGTCGAATGGCCCTGGCACACGAGGGAGGAGAGAAGACCCGTGGCTGGTAGAGTCTTGGCCCTGGCTCTCATCAACCATGAGATTTGGGGCAAATCACCTGGTCTCCATCTTCCCCCATCTTCTGATGAACTTTGCTGCTCTGGCTCCCGAGTGGCTCAGTGGTCATCAAAGACACCAAGCTCTTCCTCAGTGTCTCGGGATTGCATAAGGATGGGAGCAAAGTGTTGTTTTGTAACTAAATATTGAGGAGTAAATGGTATCTTTCATACTGGTGCTTGAAAATCGTGATTTCACTCTCTTTTCTGGAAAGCTTGCTTTCCTGTCATCTATAAGATAGATGACAGCTATCTTTCAGCTAAAGTGTCCTTCTATAGGTGACCTGGTCTCCTCCATTCCTGCTTGGTGGGCCTGGTCCCAGTCCCCGATGTATTTTACAGGGGGACCTCACCTCACCTGAATCATTGTCACCCTGCAGCTGCATGAAGGAGGACAGGATACACCCCTGTCCATCAGGCACTGCCAGTTCCTTCTGGCTCCTCCCTGGCTCTGCCTTCTCCCCATATGAGGATGGTGGAGCTATGGGGTGGCAGCCAGTGCCTGTCCTGTGGGTGCCTTCTTTGCACGTTTGTAACCCACTGTGTTCAAATTAAAAATTTCATGTCTGAAGTTTCAAAGAAGCCTCCATTTCCCCATAGCTCCAGTCTCCTCAAAAGGCAAACGCAGACAGAAAGGGAAGCTTGTGCCCACATACAGAATTGGAAACGCCCAGACACACAACCTCTAAGGGACCGCGGAAAAGACAAAATGCTTATCCAACCCTTGGCTTTTGTGGGTGGTAATTGATTCCTTACTTCAAAATGAGTCAGATTCACTTCCAGATTTAAATGGGAAATAGCTCCCAAGTTGTCACTGAGCCAAGTATTTTAGACACTTATGAATATCATTATATGATTATCGTATTTACTGTCAATAGCTTGTTTCTTGTTAATATCCTGTGCAGGGAGAGGAGTGCTTCCAAGAAACTGGTAATGTGTGAAGCGTTTCCATCCCAAGGATGAGCCAGTGATGTAATCCGCCCCACTGAACGGCTAGACAGGTCCCTAACCTCCTTGGCTACTTGCCTCTGTCACCTCCCATGCCTTTCCCCTAACCAGAGAAGGTTCCCATTTAATTTCACTCAACTAACTTTACGAGGCATCTTCCTGTACCAAACACTGTGCTTGGGTTAGAAAGATAAAAGTACGCACTGGTCCTAAAGGAACTCACAGTTTGGCTGTACAGATTGGAAGACAAGCACATAATGTTAGCCATGGTGCCTGAGTTTCAAAGGATAAATAGGAAGTTAGCATGCAGGAGACCTGGAAAAAAAGTATTGTGACATGAAGATCCATGGCTCTCTCCCTCCACAGCCCTAACATTACTTTGGCAGGCAGATCTACTGCATTGACAATATTTTAAAAAAAAAAAAAAACATTGCAAGATAGAGTGAGAGATTTTTACCTTGGAATGACAGGGCATGCCCAGCTGTTAGAGATCAGATAAATAATAGCACTAATTACACAGAGCACTTGCCACATCCAAGCATGGCTCTGAGTACTGGTATTCAGCCTTCTCATCTTTGGTCTGATTTTACAGATATGAAAAAAAGCTTGAGTAACCAACCCTGGAACAGCAAAGCACCCCAGGCAGGCTGCTCCTCAGAGAAACTTCCAAGTCAAGGAATTATCAGGACATATTTGGGGACTTGTCTTCACTGGGAGTGAGTTTGATAGGGGAGAGATGAAATTCCAGTGAAAGATACCAAGAGTAACAAAAATAGCTACAGATTTTGGGTCTTATTTACTTTTTCAGTTTCTTACATTAGGGAGACAAGCTGTTTACACATGTGGGTCTTGTTAATTTCACTTAGGAATATAAACTCTAGTTGCATCCATTTACCCATAAAAGCCTCAAGTTTATCCTTCTTTGTAGCTGGGTCATACTCCATTATAGAAAAATACCACATCTTTTTAATCCAGTCCTCAGTTGATAGGCATATGGGATTTTTCCAAGATTTAACTATATAAATTGTACTGCTATAAACATGAGTGTATGTATATCACTGTGGGATGATTTTTTTTTAATTGTGAAAGGGAAAGAAACAGCTCACAAGTAAAGAACTGGGGTGGATACAATGATAAAAGAAGAGAAAAGGAAAAAATATACATATATACACAGAAGATAGTTAAGATGATCATACTACTGATTTCTCTTAGTTCATTGACAAAAAATGGTTTGTGCTTATATTGTTTGACCGATTATGTATGCCTGTATCTTGTAATCCGAGCAACCACTTTGAAGGTAAAAATATGCAATCTATGAACCATTGTCAATTTCCAATTATTTTGTTTTTGAAATTCTGTATCTTTGTTTTATTGTTGTTGTTGTCATTTTCTCTTTAAAATAAAATTTAAAAAATAGCAACAGAAGATTTTAGAGCATCACTGCTATTGCTTTGTTCCAGCCCACCCCACTTTAGGTATTTTCTCAAAAGGATACAGCAAACATTTAAATTAGTTCCTGTGACTGTGTGTCTGGCTGGGCTACGTGCCCTTTAAACGTGACAATCTGTTGAGGCAAGAGCTTGTTAAAGGTAGAAGCTGTTCAGACAGGGGTGACCAGATTAGGGGGAAAGTGACACAGAGGAAGGAGAAGGGCTCCAGGGGTTAGAGGTGGCTTGTGCCTGGCTCTGGGGACAGCCTGGCATCTGGGAAATTCATCAGTAACAGATGAAGACAGAACGGAATTCATTTTCCATCCCTTGCAGATTTAGCCAGAGGCTCAATATTCCCCGCTGGGAATCTCACATGGACCCAGGGCGTGAAGCACCTTCCATGTCTCCGTGCTCTGCTCGTTTCTCTTGACTCCCTTGATGTGCATAGTAACTCCTGTCACCTCTGCTGGTTTTTTCCTTGGGCTACAGAGAGTATGGCTCATTCCAGGCAATAAATCAGGGGATGAGAGACACTTAGTTTGGTGGTATGAAAAGGAATACAACTTACTGAGATTATAAAGAGCCATTTGACTTTAATCTGCCACCATGTGGAACGTCACTGTGGGTTACAGATAAACACTGCAGAGTTAGAAAGAGCCATGTGGGCCACGTGGGGGTCCACTCAGTTGTCCAACTCTCAACAGACCGGTCCTTTCTAGGGTCTGCATTTCTCTCTGATTGTGTTTACACACTGGTTTCTGGCAAGGGCAAAGTGTTTGCTTATGACCTGAATGAAACGCAGACATCACCTCACTGGGGCTCATCAAAGGCACAACTTGTCCTCCCATTCATCTTTGTCAGACTGGCCAGAGCAGCCAGACTAGGTCATGCTGGGTCGTCGCGTCCTCCTCACTGCTAGGGAAGACTTCATCCTTCACTCTGCTATGAGGCTTGGGCACACTTTGACCCTGTGGGCTGCTAACTCCCCATTAAACCCTTGCATCTCCCTTTAAATTGTTTCCCCCTGGGATCAAGGAATGACACAGGCCAGACTTACGCAGGGGTAAGTCTGGAGATGGCCTCTAGGGGTATTAAAAGATGTGACCCGGGCTTCCTTTTCTAATACCCCATTTTCAGTGTAAGGTCTGCTCTTTTTAAAAGTGAGGATCCTGTCTGACATTCAGGCTTCCAGATTGTCTGATCCCACTCTGTGGCCCTGTCTCCAGCATCCTCCCCCTCTGTAACGAGATGACCTGTGGGGTGTTGGAAAGTCCAGGGAGAGATTCCAAAGGAGCCAATGCCAGTCTACGAGCAGAAAGAGAACTGTTTATCCTATTAGCAAAACCAACAGGATTTTGCTTTGCCCTCTGATGAGCGTCCTGGGTCAGACAGTTTTGGAAAATGGTAGAAGAAGGAGTCTGTTCAGCGTTATTTACAATGCAGTAAAGCCTAGCATTTCCTCGGTCTCGCCAGTTTCCTCACCGACCAGACCAAACTCTGGAAATACAACCAGCTCACGCAAGGGCTGACTCTCCCATCGGGCCAGCATCTGTGCCCAACCACACAGGCACCGTGGCCCTAAGTGACACGCATGCCTCTGGCAGGCCCACTCAGCCTGAGTTCTGTGGGGACAGACTGGGAGGGACGTGCCGACCCAGGATAGCATAAGAACTGGGACTGACACAGATCAGAGAAACTTCAGGAGCCAGAGCGTGTCCAGCAGGTGTGACTCAGGTCCCACTCCCTGTCCAGCTCTCTGCAGAGAAACAGCCCAGGCATTTCTGTAAAAATTCATTTATGTGTTGCAAACGTGATACACAACAGCTATAATGCTTGAGCCAGTCCAGAGTTGTCTAAAGGAGGGCTTCTCAAAAGTTTACATTTATTCCAAACACTCAATCTTGTTATACTACAGATTCCAAACAGGAGATCTGGGATGAGACGCGAGAGTCTGCATTTTTAACCAGTTCTAAGAGATGATGATGTCACACTGGGTTTCATATGGCTGGGTCCCCAGCCTCCTCACCCCTGTCTCTCTGGCTCCACTTTGGGTTGTATTATTTTATATTCTGTTTTCTTTGCTAACAATGGAAGGTAAATATCCTTCCAGATCAACACCTAAGACATAACTCACCCAGATTCCAAGCATACGCCCTTTGCCTCACATGGATGGAGAGCCAGGATGATTCTAAGTTTGGGGCTGTTTTTTATATAATTAAGTTTACTGACACATTTTAGAGATACATAGTGGTCATATTCATCACAGGAAATTCATACTACCTGATGTATTTTGATTTCTCTATTTTTCCCCAATACTCTCTCCTCCCTTCAACCCATCTTCCCCTCTCTATTTACAAAGCTCTTTTCCCATTTATCCCTTTTTAAATCTTTTTTTCTTCCTCCCTTCTTTCCTTTCCCCATTCTCCCACTCTAGTTCTTCTTTCCTTTTCAATAATTTCCTCTCATTGCACAATGTCTAGTGTATATTTTGGTCTTTATTTACTCTTTCAGTTTCTCATGCCATGGAGACAATTCAATGTTTACACTTGCAAGTCTATTTCACTTAAGTGTATGGTCTACAGTTGCATCCATTTACCTAGAAATGCCTCAGATTAATTCTTCTTTAAGGCCAAGTAGTACTCCATTGTATTAAAAAAAACACATATTAATCTATTCTTCATTTGATTGACATTTGGATTGTTTCCACAATTTAGCTATTACACACTGTGCCTCTATAAACAGGGGTGTACATGTATCACTGTGGTATAATGTTTTTAATTCTTTGGGAAAGATAAACAGAAGGGAAATATTTGGGTCAAACGGGACCTTTAATTCTAATTTTTGAGAAATCTGATTTTCATTATGGTTGCACCAGTCTACTCTCCCACCAACAGTGGAGAAATGTTCCTTTTTCCCCAGCATTTGTTATTGGTTGATTTCTTGATGATAGCCATTCTTTCTGGAGTGAGGTGGAATTTTAGTGTCTCATCTCTCTAATAACCAGTGATGTTGAACATTTTTTCTTGGAGCTTTATTTGCCATTTGTATTTCTTTACATGAGAAGTGGTGTATTCATTTCAGATGCCCATTGTTAGACTGGGTATTTAAATTTGTAGGGTCTGATTTTCTTCAGTTCCTTACATGTTCTAGATATAACAAACACTTGTAGATTTAATAACCAAATTCAGTAGTGAGACTGGATACAAAGTCAACACTCAAAATCAATAGCATTCCTGTACACAAACAACAAACTCACTGAGGAACAAATTAGAGAAATCACACCTTTCCCAATTGAACCCAAAAGAATAAATTACCTAGGAGTCAATCTAACAAAAGAAATTAAAAAAAGCTATACACTGCAAATTACAGTACTCTGAAAAAGGAGATTGAAGGTGGTATCAGAAAATGGAAAGATATCCCTTGCCCAAGAACAGGAAGAATCAACATAGTAAAAATGGCCATATTTCCAATGCTGTTACACAGATTTAATGCAATCCCAATCAAAACACCATTAGCATACCTCACAGAACTAGAGAAAACATTCCTAAAATTTGTTTGGAACCAGAAGAGACCTAAAATAGCAAAAACAACTCTCAGTAACAAAGGCAAAGCATTACAATTCCTGACTTGTAATTGTAATACAGAGCTGCTGTGATAAAATCAGCATGGTACTGACAAAAAAATAGACCTGAGGATCAATGGAACAGATTAGAAGATGCAGAAACAACTCCAAATGTACTCAGCCACCTTATCTTTGACAAAGGAGTCAAATACACTCACTGGAAGAAAGATAGCCCCTTTAATAAATGGTGCTGGAGAAACTTGTTTTCTATATGTTGAAAACTAAAACTAGTTCCACATCTATCACCATGCACTAAACTAAAATCAAATGGATCAAAGACTTAACAGAAATACTAAATGTTCTAGGGAGAGAACAGACAGAACTCTGGAAGAAATAGCTATCGACAAAATTTAGGGCTATTTTTAAGCCCATCATATTCACCTCCTCCCTCTGTTATGAAGCAAGAAAGAGACCTTGACCATTAGTAAGCTCACCTGGGCCTCACACTGAGCTTCCATGGCTCAGAAGGAAGCCATTGAATGTATATTCAAGGTGCACAGGAGCACAATTTCTCAGGTTCTTCACAGGGTGTACTTCATGCAAGAGATTTTGCCTGTTCACCAGGGGGCCTATGACATCCTGGGGAAAGCAGAGTTCATTTTCCTTTGTTGTCAACTTTATTGAAATACTATGAAGAAGGCAGTTCCTGTTTCTATATATTAAAACATTTATGCATAATAAATAAGAAAGCATAGAATTCATAGGAACTTTTAAGATTAAATCATGTAGCCAGACACAGTGGCATATGTCTATAATTCCAGCATTCCGGGAGACCAAGGCATTAGAGAATTGCAAATTCAAACCTAGCTAGGGAAATTTAGCAAATTAGCAAACTCTGTCTTGAAAAGTGAAAAGGGCTGGTGATGTAGCTCCTGCAATGAGCCTGCATTCAATCCCCAGTACTGGGAAAAAATTAACTCACGAGAGTCATAAATATTTTGGTTTTTTGCTTTTGGCCTCATTCTTCAGAGTCCGGGACTTCTCAGGATGCAGTTCATACCTCTCTGTGCTTAGTAGTAGTTTTCTGGATGACATGTATCAGCCACATTAATAAGGGTACTGACCTGGTTCCACACTCTTATCTACAGGTGAAGTAACTGAGGTTCAGGTAACTGACTGGCCCAAGAAGCTGAGTAATTAAAGCAGGTTTCATAATGTGGTCAAATTATTTAAAAAGGGTATGAAGCTGTGCAAAGCAGTAAACAATTTCTAAATCACTGGTTCAGTGGTTGTCCAGTCTCTCTGCATATTAAAACCAGTAGAGAAACTGTTAGCCCCAATATTCTCTCCAATCCAATCAAACCCAATGAAATTACAGGTACTTTTTGGTAACACCCAGAAATTAGTTTTGCTTCATTTTTATTGTCTAGCTTAGCATCTGATTCTAGCATTTAACTGAGTGTTTCCAGATCTAGAAAACAAAAATGCTAACTAAAAATATTCTTCTGTGAATGTCCTGATAAGGCGACATCAACAGAATGGTGACGCTGCCAGATACCATCCAATGGAAATAGAGGTGTGAAAAAACGCTGTGGTGTATCCTCATCCACCTTAGTCATGGGCTCTGGCACCAGTGACTCCTAGCTCTTCCCCAAAGTCAAAATGACCCTGAAAGGTAAACATTTCTGATGGATTCAGAACATACAGAATCTAGGTGTGGTGGTGCACATTTGTAATCCCAGCATTTGGAAGACAGATACAGGAGGATGGCTGGGAGTTCAAAGCCAGCTTGGACTATATAGTAAGTTCAAGGCCAGAGAGACTTACAGAGTGAGACTTTGTCTCCAGGAAAAAAAAAAATAGAGGAAACCATAACAATGCTACTAACAACACTGATAAAAGAGAACTTCCAGAACTGCTTCAGAAAGCGGCAAGCATGATGCGATAAGTATGTTCCAAGTGTGTGTGTGGGGGGGACCTGGAAGGGGAATAGCTTTTCTGTAATTGCTTCTTAAAATTTAAACATTCACCAGATATCTCAGTCCCACCTCATCCAGGCCTGTCCAGCAAGTCCTCCCCCGTCTTCCAACCAAGGACTCATTTTCCAAACCTGGTGAAGGAGGCACTATGATATCCCATATCTACTTTTGCTAGGGTCTCTCAAGATTAAATATGCAATCAACCCAGCAAGAAACGAAATACTAATGTGCTAGCCACAGCAGCAAACACTGAAATGATGTAAAGAGGGAAGTCAGACCTGCAGCCAGTTGTTTTCTTTGCTGGAGAGGAGGCTGAGAGCCACACGAGATGTGAACTGATGGTCACCACTGGAAGCTTGCAGGGCCAGCAGCTGTCAGCTGGTAGCTTGATTTCAACCAGTCATGTGAAAGCAATCATTCCACAGGCGTAACCTCCCAGAACTCAAGAATCTCTACTCCTACCCTTGGTTTGCAAATGAACTTAATACCAGGAAGGATGCTATGAGCTGCTCTGTTTGTCTAAGTACAAATGTCCTTGTATCTGACCCCACAGTTCCATAAACAGAAGGTCCTGCCCAGCATACATTTTCCTATTTGGAAATAGTTTTCCTTCTGGTTTCAAACCTGAAAATGATAGCCATGGAAAACCAAGATGGGCTCTGCACTGCATCATTTCACCCAGACCAACTCCCATCCAAACAGACCCCAAAATCCAAGACAAGCAATATGTGGGTGAGGAGAGAGAAGAGTGAGGGCTGGGACTTTCAGGAGAGCACATGTGAAGGCAGCAGGGATCAAGGCTGGGTCAGGATCGCATCCAGAAAACCAGCAGGCAGCCTAGCTCCCTCCTCTCCGTCAGCAGGGAGATTTCAGCCTCCTACCAGACACACACAAACAATTAGCCCTCGCTTGCCGCCCTCCCACTGCTCCAGATGGTCTCACGATTACGGCCCAGAAAACATGAAGGCATGTGTCACCTCTGAGGTTAAGACTATGAAATCTCATTTCTCCTCTGAGGTTCCCTCTGAACCTTGGAAGCCAAAGAATTCTCCCTGGGGCTTAGAGCCCAATTCATGAGGCGGCCCGAGCTCACTGGAGGCTTGCAGTGGCCACAGTGACTCACAGCACAGCTTTCTGCCCACAAGGCGCCCACGGGCGAGGATACCATCTGGTTCCCAGGAGGAGCATGTGCGGTGCCAGGCCACCCTGGAAGGCCAATGACACAGGGGTCAAACTCCCAAGGGGGACACATATTCTCCTCCCACTCTGCTTGTTGTGCAGCCTGCTCATTCACCAAGCATTCCTTGAGGTCCTGACTCATGCAGAGCAGTCTGCACCCAGTGCTAGACAGTGAGCTCACCCAACAGGAGGAACACAGTCTCCATCCCCGCAAATCTGAGCATGCAAACTTAAAGAACGATGGGAGGAGAAAGGAGTCCTCCTGAGATGTGATGCCCCTGTGAGCACTGTGATATGTCAACTTGATTGGAGTCCCAAACACCTAGCAGATCAGGGTGGCTCTGTCCTGGGTGTGTCTGTGAAAGATGGACAGGTAGGCCAGCAAACTGGGGGGAAGACCCACCCTGGTTGTGGGCAGTACCAGCCAACAGGCTTGTAGCCTGGATGGAATTTTTAAAAAAGGAAACATGCCTGTTTTTAAAGCGTTGCAGTTTTCTGGAGCAGGTGCCTCTTTTGCGGCCACCACCTTTGGACATTAGACCCATGTCCCTTCAGCCTTTCAGTGCAGACTTGCACCAGCAGCTGCCCAGTGAGAGTCCAGCCTTTGACCTCAGACTGGGGCTGACTCCTTGATCCCTCTTGCCCACACAGTGAAGAGGGAGGAAGATTATACCTAGAGGTGATCTTTAGAGCTTTACTGATAAAAGTGAGAAGTGGAGAATCCTTTGAATGTCTAGCCATAAACACATGATTACCTGCGTAGGCTGTAGCCGTTTGATAGTCTATGAGGTGCATTTATCCGCTCATTTCTTCATTCAGCAAATGGTCATTGAGCACTTAATCTCTCCCTGTCCAAAATCCAACCATGGAGACACAGGTGTGAGTGAAAAAGTGGAATACCTCACCTTACCACAGCCTACACGTCAGCAAGATACCTGTATGTGCCTCACAACTTTAGATAAGCCAGTTAGAGTGGAACTAAAGACCTACATCAGAAACAGATGGATAACTGGCCAAAATGAAGTGTTGGAGAAACATGAAGGACAAGTATACTATCAACTACCTTATCAAGGCTTTCAAACAAATCGCAAGCTCTGTATATGGGGTGCCCTTTGTAAGAAAGATTAGCAGAGTTAAATAATGTAAATCTGAAGGCAGACGGTCAGTTCCATGAAGAATGTGGTGATGTACACGGTGCTTGCTGCCTACTAAGAGCAAAGGCCTGTGAGAAGTCACCTGTATGTTGGGCATTTCTCTGAGGACACTGCTGGATGCTGGGGCACCTGTGCATGGGTGGACCACATGTCCACCTCTCCTGGCTGCCTCCCTGAAGAGGTGGGGGGGGGGATTTCTCCTAAAGGTAAGAGCCAAAAAGATACTATACTGTGAAAGCCAGTAGCAAAAGGAGACATCTATTTTCCCAGTCCATTTCTTTTTTCTTTCATGATGATGGGGATTGAACCCAGGGCCTTCTGCACTCCAGGCAAGTGCTGTACCACAACTACACCCCAGCCCTTTTATTTATTGAACAGCTTTTAAAAACAAACCCATTTCCACTGTAGGGTTCCAAATAAGCCCAGCTTAGTAGTCTGAAAGCAACCTGTTAGCAGATGTTCCTGCTGTATTTTCCTGCCCTTAGGTGACTCACTCAGCTCCCAAGTCCAGCCAAGGGCACCCAGGTCAGGAGCCTTGCTCATGTTCTTGACATAGAGGGAATGTAAAATTACCTTTTCCAGTTTGAGAACACTTTAAGCAAAATGGTTTATTGTTAAGGAACATAAATTAAATGTACAGTTAATAGATTAACGGGTTCCTCAGGCATTGGGATTTTGGGGTTATTTTCAGTTATGACCAGATTGAAACAACTTGTGTCACACAATCTGTCCAGTTCATTGAGACTTTGACATCACAAGTTGAGAGAGGGAGAGAGGGAGGCTTTGGAAATGGGGTGAGGGTCCAAGTCCCTCAGGGTACATAGCTCAGCATGGTGTTGCATCCGAGGGGGTCTGGGGTCTGCACCCCACCTCCAAAACTTTCGCAGACTTGTCTATCCTCTCCAGTATAGAAAGCAGAAGAGGATTCAGAAGACCAGTGCGAGGTGAAAGAAAGTTTATCTGCAGAAGGAAGTGATGCAAAGCCACTCTGAGGAGTGGAGGCCCTGGAGCTGGGTCACCGCTGAATCTGGAACTGTGGTCCTGTTTCATGGGGAGGGGCCCTGTCCCTACTCCCCTGAGGGTCAACACTTGATTGACTGGATGTTGAGCTTGTAGCTAAGGGTGCAGGTGCCGTGAACTAACAGGGGAACTGGGGCAGACATGGCAGCCTGCTCTAGGAGGGACAGTGTGGCCTTCACAGAGGAAGGTGTTAAACCATAACCTGTTAGCTGCAGAAGAAAAACCACAAAACTGCTTGAAACATTGTCCATCTTTTATAGCCACTTCAGGCAGCTTTTTCTAAGCTCTGAAAAGACTTGAGTCTTTTAACCCTCCCCAGGAGTCCCTTCTGTCCCTACAGTAGATTCTTTTGCTAGTTTTCACAGTAGCATGCTGACCAGTGGGTGTTGTAGATAACACAATGGGAGCACAGATAGCGGCAATCATGCTTTTGTTACCTTTTCCTCAAGACTGGACTCTGTCTATGTGTCTGACAAAGACCTTGCTCATGGAACCAGCATGGACTTGGGCATGTGGGAAGGGGTGTCAAGCTGTTCTGCACTCTGTCCTCACCACCAGCCTCCTGCTTGCAGATACCTGCAGCTTTCAGTGCATCCCTGCTCTGTGACCCCAGCTTCCCAGACTCAGTATATTTACCTGAAACTGTTAGAACACGCATGACTCAAAGCTCAGCCTAGAGCAGTCCTGCAATAAATGTCTCCAGGACAGTAGGCTGTTCTGCTGGCAGGCACCACAGGGAGCTCCCCAGTGAGGCGAGCCTGGGAAGCCAGCTTGACACAAACCCATGCATGTGGAACAACAGAAATAGGAAGACTGAGAAAGAGGTTGGGAAGGTTGCACAACTACCACAAACTTAGCCCTGGTATCTCAGCTGTCCCCACTACATCCAAACAGCCAGTTCCGTGTTCAGACTGCCTGGACCACAGTTCTCACTCTGTTGTGTAACATTTCTCATCAGTCTCATTTGAGGCTACTTGAGAATTAGAGTAAATCCATTTGTAACACATCTTAAAACTCATATAAAGAACTAAGCACATGAGTCATGGCCCTTAGCTGCCTCAGTTAAGGCTCAGAAGCCTTTTTACATAAATATCACCTTGTGCTGGAAGCTTCGTGCGCTTAGTCCTGCGTTCAGAGGTAAAGCACCGTGACACTCTGTAAGTTGAACCAAATTAGATGTTTGTCCGACACACAACATAGTTAAATCACCTCTCCTGAGGACCATCCTTGACCTCACCATGTCCCACCTCCCTCTTCCGGGCACACAGCTGGCATTTGCATGGCCAATGGAAACCAGAGTTCTTTTGGGGGAAAAATGACTCTGTGCATGGGGTGTGGAGAACGCGGTTCACTCATTCAGCCTCATGAACTCCCACTCGTCTTGGGAAATATCTCCTCCTTCTTCCTGGGCTGCTATTGTCCCATCTGTAGAGTGAGGTTGAGAGGAATAAGTTCAAACGCTTAAAATATGGCTATCTCTCTGAATACACCTTCTTCTCACACACTCTCATGCCTAATTCTTATTTTTTATTCTGGACCAAAGCTCAAAACGGTGCTTCTTTGCACCCACTGCTATGAAAAGATCCAGACACAGTGTCCTTGATGAAGCTCATGACATCCAGGATCAAGGGGAATTCTAGGCCCACCTGCTATCAAGGTATTTCTCATCCTCTCCCACAAAGCCACCCGGAAGAGCTGTGAGTCACTTACTAGCACATAGCAGGCCTCTAGTAAATATTTGCTGGGTGGATAGGTTGGGAGGCCTAAGTGGATGAAAGAATGAGTGGATTCTGACTAGGAACAGAGTTCTGGTTCCGTGTCCTAAAACTGGTCCCATGTCTCAAAAATTACAGAATCTTGTAAACTGATTTAAACTCTCCAGGACTTAGTTTCTCTCCCTTAAAAAACAGACAGCAATAAAAACCCTAGCTCAGAAGGTTATGTGAGGATTACAGAAGGTAATTTGCACAAATTGCTCA
The DNA here is from genome assembly GCA_004027455.1 of Hydrochoerus hydrochaeris. Taxonomy (NCBI): domain Eukaryota; kingdom Metazoa; phylum Chordata; class Mammalia; order Rodentia; family Hydrochaeridae; genus Hydrochoerus; species Hydrochoerus hydrochaeris. The sequence goes on along the minus strand of PVLA01015245.1, from coordinate 12,223 downwards.
ACACTTTGGCTGGTAAATAGTTTTAATAAACACCAACTAACTCTATTATGTAATGAGTACAAGTCATCTGATTAAAAGAAAACCTTGAACCACACTAAATCATGAAAACACAAGGCACTCATGGAAGTCCGTGACACACTCCTGCAGCCCGCCTCCGAACCGCTCAGGAAGCACCCCTGGAGCTGATGAGTTATCTGAGGGTAGCGCTGGACCACACCGCTGTGTACTTAATAAATGTGCATGGGCTGAGTTGGCTGTAAGAAAATGAAGGGATGGATGGATGGATGGATGGATAGGCGAAAAGCCTGAAAAGAGGAGGAAATGACGGCTTGTCCAGTTCAATGCTTTTTACTCAGTGGTGACATTGTTTTTCAAGGTATATTTGGCAATACCAGGAGACATTTTTTGGTTGCCTTAACTGGGAGATACCACTGCATCTAGTTGGGAGAGGCCAGAGAGGCCATGAAGCACCCCATGCACAGCAACAAAAGATTTCCAGTCCAAAGCATCTGTAGTGCAGAGTTTAAGAACCCTGGTCTAGTTCATTGGTTTTAAAACTCTCCTCCTCCACAGAACACGTCTGTCTGTCTGTCTGCTGTCTCTAATGTTCTGTGTGCACCTGTACACATTAGCACATACAACTACTATCTTTTGGGGGCAGAGCTGCCTAAAATTCGGCTGGATCTGAGGGATCACTATTCTTACTGTACTCTGTCAGGAACTTAGGAGGCATCTCCCTCTACAGTGGGTCATACTGTCACGAGTGAAATTAAAATTCCCAGTGGGAGTCATGCTTCCAAAAGACAGCAAGAATGGCCTGACTTCAAAATAAGCGAACGATAGTATCTGAATTTCAAATCTCTAAGGAGCTTTTGGGGTTGAGAGAGCAGGAAACTGCCTTATTAAAAGATAATTTGCCCATGGAGTATTTTCCACAGAGTAGTTTAATGCTCAAAGGAATCCAATGTAGTGGAGATTCCTTTAGCAGTCTGGAGTTTGCAGAGAAGAAGGTACCAGAAAAGTGAAGCAGAGGATGGTCTGCTGGTCTTCCCTCCCCACACACAGCAGCCTGGGGGTGACATGGAAATCCGCAGATTAGAAATTCCTAAATGAGGAGGACAGAAATTCTTCAGAGAAAAATCTACGTTTCAAAACCAAGGAGCTCTGACTCAAGCTAGAACCGGAGGTTTATAAGGTGCACACCGCGTTTCATTTCTGCCCCAATCCCCATTTCTCCCTTCCCAGCCCCCGTGGGACGTCTGCCTTTGTCCTCCACCCACAGGTCTCGGGCCACAGCCCACAGCTGTCTTCAAGCTGCCACCCTCTATCGTGCAATTTTTTGATACTCTTTTTTTTAACGTTTATCATGTTTTTTAAATTTATTTAAGATCAGTAAAATGTGCTGATCGTAAGTGAATTGTCAGGTGCTGTTTGATAAATGTATTTTCTCTCCTTATCATCACTCAGGTGCCCGTGTGGACTGTCTCTGTGCCTTCTTCAGGCACCTCTTCCGGACAATCCAGAGGCAACAGCTGCTTAGATTTTTATCTCCATAAATTGATTTTTCCTGACCTGAAATCTCCTATAAATGGAATCAGGCACCTGGTCCTCGGGTGTATCCACTTTTTCCTGATGTGTGGCTACATGTTTCCAATATTGTTTCTTTTTAGCTTTTAGTGGGTTGCTAGTGTACTGGAAACTGTTACAAATAAAGTCGCTATAAATATTCTTGTCTGAGGCTTTTAAAATACACCCTCCTTGTGCTCTTGGGCAGTTTCCTAACTGCTGGGTCACAGATCAGCCCCTGCGGATCCTGACCTTGGACACTGATTCCCCAGCCTGACTTAACTTTTTTAGCTATTCCACAGCACCCGTGGTCACCTTCTGAGACTGTCCACACCTTCCCTCCTTTCATGGAGTTAATTCCCCCCTCCATCCCTCAGGCTCTGATTTAGATATTACATATCAAGGAACCTTCCCTGATGTCTACAGAATCTGCCAGGTAATCCCTTCTAGGAGAGCCTTTTCCTGCTGCCATCATTATTAACATCTGATTATCAGAACCCGGTGCAATGATACATCTCTGGTATCTATCTTAATTCTAGCCTCTCACCCCACCATGTTCATTTGGTCCTCAGCTAACAATGACAACTGATTTAGTTTGGACAGCACAGATGGAGAAACGAAGAGTAACTGTATAGCGGAGAAGCCTGACGAACACTGCTTCAGCCAGGTGGTCAACATGAACCAGAGATCACTGATCCGGGGTGGAATGAAAAGGGCACTGGTCTGTGGTCTTCCTCCCGAAACTTAACACCACTGGAATCACGGGTAAAACCTCATAAAAATCAATACAGAGGAACTCCACAGAAGGTAGCACTTGGTAAACACTGCTAAACCACCGAGGTCCTCAGGAACAAGGGAAGTCTGAGAAGCCACCATAGCCAAGAGCTGCCGAAGATGTGATGACCAGATGAAAGGTGATGACTGGGATGGGATCTGGGCATCACAACAAAAAGCACACTGGGTAAAAATGGAAGAAATTCGAATTAAGTGTGAATGTTAATAATAATACATTAATTGTGGTTAATTATAACAAATATACTAAAGTAAGATGTTCAGGCATGAAGAACTGAACATTCTCTATATTATTTTCAACTTTTCTAAACAAAGAAAGTTAAAATTTATCCTAAAATGAAAAATTTATTAAAAATTAACACAGCAATTCTTAGTTTGAACACTGCACTAAAACAAACTTTGGTCCATATTTTTGGCCTGGGGATAATAATTTAACCCCATTTCCAGTTCCATTTCCATTTTAATTCCTTTCCTCAGAACAACTGCAGCTGAGAAGTAATTCTAATCATCCCGGGATTAATGGAACCTTATAACAAATGTCAAAAGTCTCTGCCTCGTGGATTGTAGCACAATAAAATTCTTCCTACCACTGCTCAGAAACGTCTCATGATTCACCACTGGCTCCACCAGTCTTTCGTGAGGGAAGACTTAGATAACAAATCTAAGCAGCAGGCTCGCTGAGCCACACTCTCACCTCTGCAAACAAAGGAAGCTGGTAAAGGCGACATTGGGAATCTTCAGTTCTCAGTGCTCAGCTACCGGTGTTGGCAGGGTTGTTGTGTTTATTTAAACTTTAATAATTATTTCACATGTAGCTTTCTTTCCTATCATTTTAATGCTTTTTTCCTATAAATAAACCGTTAAAACTTTGAATAGTAAAAAAAAAATTATGATTTCACTGTATTTGTACTTAACAGTTTTGTTTTTGTTTGTTTCTAACTTGACCTACAACATGATTTGGGGAAAGTCAAATCAGACTCCAAAAAAACCCCTCAGTTCTTGGAGAAATGACAAGCAGACTTCATTGTTCAAAACCAAAAACAATTACAGCCACAGGAAGTGAGGCAGAAACCAAACCACTAACTAAGGTATAATCACTGGTTGACAGGGTCGGCCCTGGTGACCTGAGGGCAGACAGACCCGGTGGGCTCTTTGTGCTCAGCAGATTTCAGGACATAAGTCAAAGCAAGCAATTGTCAACTCTTCAGACCCCTTGGGGGAAACCTATGCAGCTATGCCACTTCCCTTGCAGGTGGGAAAAGCTGCCCAGAGAGCTGGAGACATCCTGCACCATTTCTAGTTGGCAGTGATCCTTCCTCACCTCCAGTTGCCTAGCAGGTGAAAGCCCACAGATTAGAGCAAGGCAATTTCCAAATCCACTCACTGGTGAGCCCATCCACTCATACCGTCCTGAGCAATAGTTTACTCTTGTTTATCAAACCCTGTTCTCATGACAACTTTAGAAAGATGGTAGAGTGTTTGGCACACGTAGAGACTGAGCTCCATGCCCCTGAGGACCAGGAACACATCCACGACGCATTTACGGCAGACCACACCCACCACCAGCCGAACAGGCAGATTAACCTACTTTGTGATACCTACATCTAAAAAGAGCAGTGATAACAACAGTTAACAAGTGCTGAATGCCAAGTGCACTGGAGGAGGGCCAAGGGATTTTCATACATTCTGGTGTTTAATTCTCACAGTGACCTCTGGGGGAGGTCCCATCATTATCCCCATTTTCCAAATTATGAAGCTTAGGCCCAGAGAGTTACCTGTGCAAAGTCATTACCATGTAAATGATTAAGGCGAGGTTTTTAACCCACTCCACTACAAATTGAGTTTACCTCCCCTTGTCATGCTTATGGAGTATAATTTTGAATTTGTTTATTAGATGAGGTCTGCTTCAAAACAAGCTGGGAACTCAGGAGTCAAGATCTTTTTGAGTGGCTCCTGTTACCCTCTCCTGCCTGGCAAGGCCCAAGCGCTCCATAAGATGATCATCCGAAGTCCAGTGAGTGAGCGCACGTGTATCGTCATGTGCAGTCAGTCAGCTCTCAGCCTGTCCGCGGCCTCGGCCCCAAACCTGAATCAGGAGGCCCCATTAACTTGCTTTAGTGAGACGAGCTGTGAGTACTCAGTTTTGCAAACCAGTCCTTTAAGGGGTACCACACATGATGAGTTTCAGAATTTGAGAAACATAATGACTTCAGAGGGTACAATGCGAGCAGCTGCAAACATCGAACACACAAAGGAAACACAGGTCATTGTCCTGGGGCACACAGGGGAGTCCAGGGAAACAGAGCTCTACTTGCACCAGCGTTCCTGGGTCTCTCCTGTCACCATCCAAGTGTCCGAGTGTCACAGGGCCAAGAGTCTTCTTTTTACTATTATTTAATTCTGTGCTGGGGATTGAAACCAGGCCCTCTGCACTGAGCTACATTCCCACCCTTTTTAACTTACTTTTTTTGTTTTTGAGACAAAGTCTCCCTAAGTCTCTAAAATGCCCAGGCTGAACTCAAACAAGCAATTCCCCTTGCTCTTCCCCGAGGCGCTGGGATTACAGGCGTGCACCACCATGCCTGGCTCCAACTGGGTCTATTATGGGAAGGCAGGAGTAAACAAGGCCTGTGCGATACTCCTTGCTGGGTGTTCCCATGGCTGCTTAACCTACAGAGTTAATATTTGGTTCTGACTTTACTTCCAAACACTTCAACAAACTAAAAATATTAACAGATTGCACTGTATCATTTAATAATTAGAGTGTGGGTGTATTGCTATGGCATATGTAGGGTTAGGGACAGATGTTCTGAGAGTAGAGAGGGAGGAAAAGCATCTTCAATCGTTCCTTCTGCTTAGAGCCTCCCTCGCACTGACTGTAGGACATGGCTCGCCCTTACCAAATGTTTCCATGTGGATTTAAAAATGCCTTGTTCAAAATGACCCCAGGACTCCTGTGCAGCATTTAGCTACAAAGTGGGATTGAATACAAAGTGGCTCCAAATTGCATTCAGGCAGCTGAGAGGCCAGGAGCTGTTTGCTAAAGCAATTTCATTTGACCTCAGAAGGAGAGCAGCATGGAAGACATCTCTTGAGACCACAGGTCCGCACACGATGCCTAGAGGCATCTCTGAGTTTCTCCTACCTCAGTATCTCATGCCTTACATTTCACTGGCAAATTCAGATGCACATGTTTAGATAAGAACCCTTATTTTTCTTTTTCCACCTTTCTTATTGATGAGTGGTATCAACCAGCCAATCACCAGGAGGTAAGAGCAGCTCCCAGAGGTGCAGTGAGTTGGTCCCAACAGCAACAGAGTTGCTGTGGTTGTCCTTTCTGTTTTCCTACAACAAAACACTTGAGGCAGATTAACTTTATAAGGAAACCAGGTTTGTTCAGCTCACTCCTCAGGAGATTCAAAGCCTGAGGTCAGCGAACCATGTTAGTTTGAGCTCAGGAAGTCCCTCATGTGGACTGGTTTCACAGTGGTGGAAGGGTATGGAAGAAAGAGATGCTGTCACCAGAAAGGAGCCCAGAGAGGCTGTGTCTTGCCTCAATGCATTCTCATGAGAACTATTTACTCTCTTCTGAGGGCAGCTCCCTATGACCTAAGCAGGTCTGAAAGCCTCCATGGCTCTCCATATTGCTGCACAGGGGACCATGCTTCTAATGCATGTACCTTTGGGGAACAGGCTCCAATCAGCTACAAAACCACAGCCAATGTATCACTCAGACTATTATTAGTGTCATAAATGGTGGGTCTGTTTGACAACCAGTGTCAAATCTCAATTATTTCATGTAATTTTGAAGGAACAAAAGAGACAAGTACTCCTTGACTTGCTAACATTTATTTAATATTCTTTGAAATTAGAAGAATCAGAAGAAGCACATATCAATCAAATACAGCCACACACAAAAAATGTCTTGGATATAAATAAAGATGCACTATGAGAGATACTCACTACTGAAGGAACCAGTACTCTCTTACATTTACTACCTCTTAGCAAACAGCTCAAATGGAAATTTAATTTACTCACAATATAAAACACCTTGACTTTTAAAAGAAAAATACAGATCAAAATCAATTGAAGTTTGTCTCACAAGGCCCTTTTGTTGCGTACATCTTCAGGGCCACATTTCACAGCTGTTACAAAAATGACAACAACAAACACAAAAAATGTTTCTGGAAAGATCAGTAGGACAGTGCGGAAATAAGTTACTTAACCCATGCATGGGATAAGGCAAAGGCTAATTTCATTTGGGTTAGGAACAACAAATTTAACTAGTTTCTTTTTCACAAAACGAATAGTTCAGACTTCTTTTTAAGTAACGGGTATACTGTATTATACATCATACACTACTTTACATGTTTTTCCTACTCTACTCAGAAAGCCAGCACTCACACATCAACAAGAAACTTCTCCTTGATTAGACTTATTCTGTAATGGCCACAGAAATTCATCTGGGTTCCGTTGAACAATCTACTGTGGGAAGAGCACACACTATTCGAAGCATACAGTTTAGAGAGCTGAAAGTATGTTAAAACGTTGTCTACGGATTTCACAAATTCCATTTTTTAAAATATTTTTTTTCCAAACTAAAAGCTGCAGAAAATTAGTTCTTCAGTATTCTACAGAAAACTCTGGCGCAGCTAATGTTTTAAATTTCTTAAGCTTTTTAATTTTCTTAAAAATATTTAAATGAGTGTAGTATCCCCATCTTTTTGAAAAATAATCCAAAAAAAAAAAAGAAAGAAAGAGAGAAAAAAGATTACAAATCTTTTGTTTTAATCAGTGTGACCAAGGGTTTGTCATCGGGACTGTAGTCCTCATAGGCAATGGGGGTCACATCATACATCGCAGGCCGGGATTTCTTTCCAAACCTGAAATCACAGAAACAGCAGACTCCAGTTAGGTAAATACTGGATTTTGAGTCCTGTTAAAGGCAAGCAGTGAGGATAACTCATATTCAAGAACCAAACGGAACCAAATAGAAGTATAAAAATACTCTGAAATATATTTTCCAGCAAGTACAGAAACTTAAAGACATCCTGATATTAATAATGAATGCAAATACACATTAGTCTTTGGTGCAGGAAGCAAAACAAAGTGGGTTTTGCCAAACATAGAGCCCAAGTTAATGCTGTTGCTTCCAGGTTAAATCTTGGCAAAGCAATCGGGCATGAAAGCTCTGCAGTAGGTTTTAAGAAAATTTTATCGATCTGTCTTTTTCTTCTGAGGCCCATAAATATCTGGAGAGGCAGGTTTGATTTACAACCACTGGAGAGCCTGGAATACATAATACTGGACTCTGGTCCCCATGGTGGAGGGACAGACAGACAGACACCCAAGCCAAAAAGGCTCTGAGACCATCTGAGATCCCAGTGAAAAAGGGCAGATGGAGGAAAAGACCTAAAATACTGAGGTATTTGCCTGCAAACTCCATGGACACTTGAACCCTACTTACCTGTGTCACCTTCTAGCTCCCAGTTCCACCCAAGCCATTGTGTTCTCTAAGCACAAAACAACTGGACCAACAGACCTGTGTACATAAAAGTCCCCACCCCAGCAGGACTGATGCCCAGAGCCAGAGGAGGTGAAGCCCAAGTTCAGGACCCACTGCTGCACCAGTCTTAATGAATCCAACAAAGCCAATCTGGGCGGTTCCTTTCCATACAAGACCTCACCTTCCTGAAAGCCCCTGGGGTGAAACATGATTCAAACAACCCTCCACGTGAGCCCTCCATCACCTCTCTTTTTTTTATAGACTACATTTTTTTATTTTTAAGACCAACAAGTCTCATTAAAAAGGAGTTTTTAAAACTTCACCCTTTAAAAAAGGCTATTAGGGTGGATCTCCTAGGACTTCAAGTTGTTTATTTACCTTGGCCCGGTCCCTTCTCTCCTTCTTTCTTATTTCTCCCTTCCATGTCTTTAGAAAGTCTGCCTTCTTGTGTGTGTGGTGAGAAGTGGGATCAAGTGAAGAATGAGAAAACAGTGCATGCTTCACAGGAGCTTTCACCCGTAAACCTTCATCAGGCCTGCACTCCGATTCATCCACAATTGGCCTTCAGGAGCACAAAGGCATAAACTGTGCCAGATGGGCACCCGGAAAAACGGAGGGTTTTGCCTAAAAGTCCCAAACTATTGCCGTACTTTTTAAAGGAATGTCATTTATAAAGTTGCCTCCACAGTGAGTGCTGCCCCGCTGGGGATCTAGGATAGCAGATGAGGATGGCAGCCCAGCCTGTAGTCTGTTTATCCGAATTAAACGACACACGCATAACCTGGGAGCAGGAAAGCAGCTAGGATAAAAGTCCATTGGGTTCTACACTTTTTCCCAAGTGAAAATGTCAGCAGCTACCTTAAGGTGCAAATATTTTGACAATTTATTTGTTGTAAAATAGCTAGATATATTGATAATAAAAATAGTACCTTAACAAAAATGCCCAGAAACTACAGAAACCCGAGAAAAGTTCTCCTGATATCTTAGCCTGGTATGGGATGGTTTCCTTGGGAACTATGATATAAGGGTAAGTGGACCAGATTAACTAATGAAATAATTGATTGATTGATTGAGAGGAAAAATACAATTTAATAGATTGAATATATGTTTTTCAAACTCATTTTTATGTGGTTTCATAGTTGAAGAATCTGTCTTCTCAAAATCTAAAAATTGAGATGCCTCTGTTTTATGCCATCCATTAGCAAGCTTAAATGTTGCCATGGAGATGAATATTGACAAGGTAGGTTTGAGGGCAGCTGTGGCAGACTCACAGAGTGAGACAAGAGCTAAAACCATTCAAGAGCAGCCATCTGTTCATGCGTGCATACGTGCATGCGTGCATGCGTGTCTGCGTGCGTGTGTGCGTGTGTGCATGCATGTGTGTGCAGCAGACTGGAGAGTTCAGAGCTTCATTTTGTGTCCACATTGGTCTCCTTGGCTGTGTGTCATCGTACCAGTTAACTCTAATCAGTACAGGTCATCAGGTTAAGACCGGTTACAAGGGAAATCTGAATGAAGAAAGAATGACATGGCCAGGACTAGAGAAGGGAGTGGACAGGATTAGAGCCACAATTTCTACTCTTCATCCTCCTAATTGCAGAAAACCTGTCCAAATTCCTTTAGATCTCCTCCAAACTGCGGTGTCTACTACAAGAAAAGTATGCTTTATAGAAAACTAGTTTTTAAACACCCAGTAAACTGAGACAAGCCTTTGCTTGAATCTTCCATCTCTCACAGTGGCAGGCTTACACTTGGTGATAAAGGCATGTGCATTCATATCCACGCTGAAAACAGTGTAGTTGTATATCTTCTTTGTTTTTCAGAATTGAGTGGATGTTATTATCTTACTGAAGGCAATTTTTCATATACAATAGGGAACCAATGATACATATGTCCTAGGACTCCTGCTAAATGATTTGTGGATGAATTAACACAGCGCCTGATCACAAGATGCTCTTGGTGAGTCATCACTAAAACAGCAAAAGAAGCCTTAGCCTCAGTAGTGTCAGCAGCACCAGCTCCTCAAGCATCATATATGGAGACGAGCTCCGTGTCTCTACTTCTCTAAAGGAACAGAAGATGCTGCAGCCAGTTGTGTGAACCCAACAGTTCACAGTCCCCCAAGAGTCCACAGCTCAACAGCACCATAGAGGATGGTGGGTGGACCTGATCTGGAGAAAGGTCCAGACCAGGGGGGTTTAAGCTACCTGCGAAAAAGTGGCCCATCTTTTCCCGGTTTTCTTTTCCTCTCTTTCTGTGATTAGCAATCTTAAGTAGCTGACCACCAAGCTGTGATCTCTCCCTCAGAACATGGATGGTCCTGGCTTTGCTTCTGATGCCCACTTATGAACTCTGTCCTGCACAGGTGTAAGCAAAGCAGCTATGAGACAGATGACTCTGGGGACAGAAGGCAGAAGAGTCACCTCAACCCCACACTGGCGCCAGCTGGTCAGTCTCCTCAGAACCACCAGATGCCTCCTTGGACTCTCTGAATGTCAGACGTAAGCCACTTGGGATGTATCCTGTGTGTGCACTAGACTTCAGCAGTTCTAATCCAATCTTACTACCAGGCTAGAGACAGGACATGGACATTAGCTATGGGCCATTACTGAAAACTAGGGGTCAGGCAACATCAAAAGGACCAAGTGGCCACCAAGCCTCTAAAGGATTTCTGGGAAGAGAGAGTAAAGAAGGCCAATGAGCAAGAGAGCTGGTTGTGGTCTTTACACGGCCAGCTGTCTAAGTCAGGTTGAGGCTGAATAAGCACTTAAGAGAAGAGTCTAAATCCTCGAGTCTCCCAGTGCATCAAAAAATAAAGTAGATTCTGCTCCCTCCTGGTAGACTAAGCCTCCCAAGGAAAACGAGAGAGGCGACCTAAATGCCAAGGAAATCTGTTGATTCTTTATTCTCTTTTGCATTCCCTCTCTCTGATGCAGATTTCAAGACACTGCAAATACTCCCCTAGGCAAGGCTGAACCCTGGGATGAATCTGCCTCTCAAATAGGAAAGACACCCTCTGCCAACCCTGAGCTGAGATCAGCCACTGATTTCAGACCTCAGATTTTAGCAAAGTAATGTGCCAGGATCCACAGGAGACATAGCAATAGAGGACATGGGAACAACTCAAAGAAACAGTCAAATTGGGCCTTGCAGGGTTGCCCCAGGACTTCCAGGAAGGTAATCCTGAGACAGAGGGGCTGGCTGAGCAGCTGTGCAGAGGCTGAGGTGCAGGGGTGCTCAGCTCCCCGTCTCCCTCCCTGAGATAGAAATAAACCAGGGCACAGCTCCCAGCAAGGCACTGGGTCAGATGCTGCTTGCTGCCCCAGCTCTTCCACTGCCTCTTCTCCCTGCAGCAGGGCTGTGCATTTTGCTTCTACTGGAGCAACAGGAGTGCTGCAAGGCTGACTCTTTGATTGCAGGACTTCTTTTAGGGAAGGCAAACTCTGAATTCCTTAGCCTCTATGCCCTTCAGATGGAATTCATGCCTACTGTGTCTTGGCCAACACAAATAGGATGCTCCAACAAAGACCAGTCAGCTATGGGCCCAGTGAGCCCCACTCCTAGGTCTGAGCTCTGCCACTGTTTACCACAGGACGCCAACTCTCTGGACTGTATACTTTAGCCCCATCGTCAGAGAACAGAAACATGGCTTATTTCAATGAAGAATATCACTACTGGTTTTTGGAATGACTATTATTTGCTAAAGTCAATAAAATGGTAGCTGATATTTAGTGTCATATAATAGATTTGGAGAACTAACTACACTATCTATTTATATAATACTTTAATATTTATAATTTACTTCAATCATCATAATGTTTTATGGAGATAGTTATACTTTTCTATACATGAGGAAGCTGGATTTCTGGAAGGTTAAATGATCTGTCTAAAATACAGGACCAAGGAAAGGAGTAAGTAAGACTCAGTGCCATTCATCAGGTACTTGAATTTATGCTCTTCCTAGGACCATACTAATTCCTCGCCTTTCTCCCAGGAAAGGGCACTGCATTATATAATATGAACTCTAAACACAAAACAATGGCTGTTTATTATTATTTTTGTAGCCTCTTCAATTGAAGGGAATCATTTATATTCATGTTGACTTTTAAGAGAAACACTGTCAAAGACATTCCAAAAATAAATCATTAAAAAAAATGTTCCAATGTACAGTAGTGATAAAAGAACTGGATATTTTAGCTGGGCATGGTGGCACAGGCTGCTGTAACCCCAGTACTCTGGGAGGCTGAGTCAGGAGGATCACAAGTCTGAGTCCAGCCTGAGCTCAAAATGATGAGTTCAAAATTAAAAACAAAAAGTAAAGAAATCATACAAAGGCTCTGGGTTCAATCCACAGTAGCA